>CAKNYM010048001.1:0-46822 GCA_932195095.1 Andricus curvator
CAATGAACTTTCGAGTTCGAACTGCTAATCTATAATAATAATAAAGGTTTAATTTCAAATAGAAAACATTATTTATAATGAAGAAATTTTTTAAGTTACAAAAAACATTTACTTCATCAATATTTTTTGCAACTGAATTTTATTATCGCTTCTTCAAGTTTTGCAAAATGATTGAATTTCAATAAAGGTTGCCTTACTTCTTCAGAAAAAATATTGACTGCAACTCTACTGTTTGCAATTTAGAAATTAAATTTTTCGGTGACTGAAATCGGTGCAAAAATGTGTTAACACGTTTTTTTAAACAAATAACTGTATCTGAAGATTATACACACATGTTCTAAATTGAAAACAGTAGAGTTGTAGGAAATGATTTTTCCGGAAAGATAATCCATGGTTGATAAAGATTTAACCATTCTTTAAATACTGGTAAGAAGCGACAGTAAGCATTATTTTTCGTGATGTTTTTTCTTTCGTTTGGCATGACTGATGATATTATTTCAATTCGTGAAATCATAGAACACTCTTTGTTTCTGGAGACCTCATTTTTTTCACGATAACTACCTTAAGCAATAATTGTCACGTCAGATTCTTTCCTGAAAAATCATCTTTTGATCAAATGCTTTAAATTTTTTTCGACCAAATACTGTTTAAATTTTAATGCTTTCCTAAAACAAGCTCATAATACTATATTTGTTAAAGACATCCTAAGAACGTCTTTGGGATATCAGATGTTTTTCGGACTTTCTGATAACATTTTTGACCATATACTTTTTAGGACATTCTAATTTTGTCATTATTTTTTGAAAGTACATTTTTTTTAAACATAAACCTAAAACAGTCAAATTGTGCAACAAAATTGCACAAGAAGGTTTAAAAAGGAGTATGTTCTTTGAAAAACCGTTTTTGAAAACAAATACTCAAGAAAGTCAATTTGTGTAATATAATTGCACAAAAAGAGTTAAAATAAGAGAAATATGTTTTCAAATAACATTGTAAAATGTCTCATTAGAGACAAATATATGACAATTCAAAAAAAGAGGGAGAAAAAATAAACAATCAAACCGTCTCGCTCTCATTTCTTTATTATTTATCCGTCTTTTTTATACTACCAGGATCCAACATGTTTTGAGGCTTTTTAGGCTTTCTCTACAGGGAAATTTTAATAGAAAACTAATAGGGAATATTTTCATATAATGCTGATATTAATTGAAAAGTATAATTGAATTTGAAGTTAATTATTAAAGAATTTTTGATATTTATTTATCTTTAATATTTCTGAGATACGATTGTACATTTAAAAAAATTACTTTAATTAACATCTCAATCCAACAATCTTTAGAGTTTATTTAACTGTCAATCAGTTTGAAGTATCTGATGAAAAGAAAATCAAGAAAGCTTCAATTTCATATATGATCAAAACTTATCCTTTTGTAATTTTTTCCATAAATCCAGTAAAAGATGGTTTATGTTTTTTTTAATGTACTTTGAAATCTTTAATAAACAGAGACATCAAGCCATAGCATGGAAAAATGCAACAAATTGATATTTTAAATCAAAATTTACATATTTTTAATATCTTTTTGCAGAATTAAGTTCTGCAGGACTCGTAATTCCTCCCGGCTATCAAATAGTAGAAAATGGTTATCTAATTGGAACCATAGATGATAAAGGTGGAAAGCATCAAATACTTTTCAATGGCGAAGGTGTTATGTCGCCCGTGGAAGAAGGTCATATTAAAGTTTTATCCGCATTACATTTTGGCCGAATGATGGTGCGATCTTTTTATTCTCGTTTGCATAGGCTTATAAAAATTCCTGACGGGCGAAGAGTGATAGTCAATTTTGAGATAATTGGAGTCGTAGAAGAGGGCGGTGCAGAAAAAAAAATACTTTATGACGGCCGCATGTGTGTGAAAGTGCACGTATCCGGAGAGCCTGCGACAACTATAGACGATTTTGAATGGGGACGAATGATGATCGCAGCTAGACATAGCAACTAAAATTCTCCTGGAAGATCAAGTGACAACAGACGACCCGGAAAGCACTAGTTTATGTTAAAATAATTCATGTTAAAATGATTCTGCGATTTTGTTTCTTATGAGATGAATGATGATTAGAACTCGGTAGCTCTGATTGATTGGAAAATAGGGAAATATGTATTACAGAGAAGATGTATCTTTTTCGTAAGCTAAGCAAATCCTACTTCTGTGAGTCTCCCAATACGCGGACTTGCATATTGTTATATACATTGTGTTACTGATTAGGTTATTACTGAGTAATCAATTCTTTTTTCCTGAAACTTAACTATTTACATAATTGTTATTTAAATTTGATTGCATATGCTTGTAATATACAATTAAAAACATCATTATTGAAACTTCATTGAAATTGAATTAATTTTCCTTGAACTGTAAAGTCGAAGCAAACTAACCGAATTTACGCATTTACGAATTTTAAGAAATTTTAAAGATATCGAGAGAATTCACAGATTTTTGCTGTTTTTCTACTTTTTTCATTTTCTGTATTAATTATTCCAATTCTGATTATATCGTAATATTTTTCTATGTGATGAATTTCTATAATGAATTTCATATAATCCATGGAATCTTTTGCAATATCATGCAATCTTGCAATCGTACAGCAAAAATCCAAGTAAATACACCTCGAGTATCTCTAATTATTTCTTAAGATAAATAATCAGAAAGTGACGTTTTGATGCCCTGGGTTTTTGTGTGTAGTAATAAAATAAATATCCCTTATTTGCTCGAAAAAAGTAGCGGACCTTGTTGAAGTTAAATTCTTACCTCTGGAAGCGGAAGTCGAACTTTAACAGAATTACAATGCGTTTCCAATTGAGCATGTTCATCATTTTTTATACCTAAATAGGTTATTGGGTAAATTGTAGAATCACAGAAAACCCGAACTTTCCTTCTCCTAATTTCAGATAATTTCGTTACAGCGTTTTAATCCGCGCGAAAATAAAATGTATCATATATATCAATTTCTGTCTACATAACGATATATCTTATTAATTGACGGACAAACATATCAGTCATTAAAAGCAGCTTGAAATAAAGCTCAATTTTTAATAGAATAATAGAAATTATGTTGAAATATGATTAAAGTTACATATTTTTAAAACCGATTATGGAACTAACAAGAGATAAAAGTATCTCTCATTATTTCATAAGATGCTTAATTAGCATTTCATTGTAATAAAGTAAATATCTCTTCTTCGCTCCAAACAGTAGATGACCTTGTTGGGATTAATTGTTTAGCCCTGAAAAAAGAAGGCGAGCAATTACATAGTTACAGCATTTTTTACCATTTGATAAGGGCTTGTTATATACTAGCCTTTTCTTTGTGAAAATTTACATACATACAGGCGCGGATCCAGAGGGACGCCACGGCGGCTTGCCCCCCCCCCCCCCCAAAAAAAAAAGCCTAGACTCGAATTTTTCAAATCAGTAGATTAGTGGAATAGTTTTGACCAATGATGTGGTCGTCAGAGTCTTTGCAATAGCCTGATTGGTCAAAACTATTCCACTATTCTACTCATCTACCATACCATGTCCTCCATGGGACTTTTAAAAAGAAGCAAAAAACTTTGGAGAAAGCTGACTATTTTGGAATTTATCAATATTTTAAAAAACATTTAAATGTGTTTACTGTATTGAATAGAAATTTAATCAAAAGACATCAATGTTATAATAATTGAACTATATATTATTTTAATTCTCTCTTTGAAGAAAAATTGTTAAGCCACCAAGCACGAAATACGTATTATCATTGAAGAAGCATAATTATATTCTGAAACATCATAATTCAGGGTGGCCACTGAACCGGGAAACCGGGAAATGACTGGGAATTTTTTGAGACCGGGAAATGACAGTGAATTTATTTTTTGACCGGGTTTTTTACTAGTTTTGAGAAGAAAAATCTATCCAGTCATTTGAAATATCACAAGTTTCATATCAGAAGATATATAATGCAATTTAAAATAAGTTTGATTTCAACTTTTTTTTTATGCTAAGTTGAATTGTTAACTTTTTCGAATATGGAATTATTCAATTTACAATGTGTAATTTTAAAATCTTTTACTATAAAAATTTTCCATTTTAGATTTTCATTTTTAAGGGTACATTTTCAATTAAAAGAATTTTAAAACGCAGTTTTTTAATTAAAGATTTTAAAAATTGGACTGTAGTTCGTGTATTCGAAATTGAACCATTAATTGATTGATTTCATAGGGCGATTCTGAATCTGTTAAAATTAAACAATTTACAGATTTTTACGTTAAAAATTGAACTGTTTCAATTCCAAAGACTTAGTAGTTACTAATCAAATGTAAACTTCCGATTCAAACTTTATAAACTACCTGTTGTTTCAGTCTAAAATATACCATTTTCAACCAAGAAAAAGAACAATTTTTTAATGTGTTTGACTGTTCCATAGAAATGAACAACTGAAAATGAAATATTCACAACTAAACAATTTGAAACTGAATTGTTTCAAACATAAAGCGTTGAATCGTTAAAATGTCGGAGAGCTAAACTTAAACTTTGAACATTACAATATTAATTGTTTTAATTCAAACAAATTTTATTTGTAAGTGAAAATTTATAATTTTGATGTGTAAATACAGATAAAAATGTATTCATTTAGAAAAATTCGAGTATTTTGAGGAGATATGTAGAAGTTTTTAAATAAAATTTTGAAGCTTTTAAGGACTTTGAAAGGTTCTAAGATAATATAAAAATTGTCTTAATATTCCTGGGAAAATTTTAAATGGTGTTTTTTTTTTTGAAAAATTAATTTTAATAGAATATTTAAGAATATTTCAAAATAAAAGAAAATTTTGATGAATAAGTAAAAACTAAAAATTAAACAGTTATAAAGTTGGAAAAAATTGGTATAAGTTTAAAAGATATTTAGAAGTTTTGAACAAATTCAAAAATAATTTAAAACTTAAAAAGATGTTAAAAAAATATAAAACAAAATTTAGATTTTTGAAGATTTCAAACGAAAAATCTAGAAGTTTTACAAGCATTTTAAAACGATTCAAAATAATAAAAAAATGTATTAAAATTCCTTGAAAAATTGAAAATGATTTTATTTTTTGAAAAATTAATTTCAAGAGAATATTTAAAGAGATTTCAAAAGGTTTCCAAAACTGTAAAAATAATATTCTGGAAGATTTTAAGGCAATTTTTTTAATTTCGCAGGATTTATTAAAAGTTTCAGGAAGAAATCGAATAATTTAAAAAGATATTCAGAAGTTTTGAAAATTTTTCAAAAATAATATAAAATTTGGAAAGATGTAAAATAAGATGTTCCTCGGGAAACTTGAAGTGATTTTTTAGTAAAAAAATATAGTTTTAAGAGAATGTTTCGAAATATTTCAAAACAAATTTTTATGTATAAATAACAATTGAACAATTATTCATTTGCAACGACTTAAAAATAATTCAACTTCTAATTTGAAAAGTGTTCAATTCAAAAAAATTGTGAATTTTCAATTTTTAATGTTTCTAACTTAAAATTGCCTAAAATGATATAATTTTGAATAAATTTGTTGATTCATTCTTCAATTTAGGGCATTGAAAGTAATATCGTGCATTTACAATTAATACAAATTTTGATTCGTTAAAACGAATACTTCAGACAACTAATTGTTTAAGAACAAGAAAAAATCTGCCTCAGCCCAGATTTGAACCGGGAATATGAATATCGCAAAGAGTGGAAATAGATGCTCAAATTTTGCTGTTTAAAAATAATCTTTTTCTAATTTATGCTCGACTTCGAAAATCTTATGAATATTTTATACTCTTTGATTAATGATTATACCATGGCATACAAGACGCTGCTTGTAAATATAAAAACATAGTTTCTATTCGAACATTTGTTAATTAAGTCAATAACATTCATGATTAATATAATTGCATAGTTTATAATAAAAATTCAAAGCAAAGAAATAACTTTAAAATTATTACTAACCACCCCCTTTAGAGTGAAGAGGGAAGGGGAATTATTGGATGCCCCCCCCAAAGCCCTTCTCTGGATCCGCGCCAGCATACATACCAGAAATTTTAATAAATCGATAAGTAAGGTTTCGATACCCTGGGTTTTCGTGTTTGGTAATAAAGCAAATATCTATTCTTCGCTTAAAAAAATAGAGGACCTTGTTGGAATTAAATTCTTACATCTAGAAAAGGAAGGCGACCAATAACAGAATTCCAACATCTTTTACCACGTGACAAGGGCTAGTATATATACCGGTAATTTTTCAGT
The DNA here is from genome assembly GCA_932195095.1 of Andricus curvator. NCBI lineage: Eukaryota > Metazoa > Arthropoda > Insecta > Hymenoptera > Cynipidae > Andricus > Andricus curvator. Next base: position 6,291 of record CAKNYM010048001.1, read on the forward strand.
TAGATCTCCTCTTTTTTTCATTGTTTGTAAAGTTCTTCAAGAATCAGGCTCCTCTCCTCACTGAAAATGAAGATTACTATTCTATCCTTAATCTTCGCGATTTTTCTCAACTCTATTCGTGAGTATAATATATAAATATGTAATAGATATATACTCTGACATCATTCATACCAATACCCAGGTGGAAATACACACTGGCGCAGTACTGGCCCAGTATGAAAATGCCTGAGTTAATTTTAAAAATGATAAAAAATCATTCAATTGTTTTTAGGACCATCCATTCATCATCATACGGCTGCATATCGTCCGAATATTATTTATAATTACAAAAGTGTAAATTTCAAACTTTTTGTTTAATTTTAACACCAACTATTGCTATACTCTAAAGATATAATAAAAAAGGTATTTAAAAAATAAATAATAATTGATTGCGAGTATTTTTTCTATTAATGGTCCTGCTTAGAATGAATACGTATATCACATTTTTAAACATTATTTTACAAAAAAAATATCTAACGCTACGGGGTTTTGAAAAGTTGAAACAACCATTTTTAACTATTTTTACGCATAATTTTTTTTATTATTATATGACATCATATAGATGTAGAATAAGTGAACTCTTAACGAGAATATAAATAAAATGATTTTCAAATGAATCATTTAAATCGATTCCAATTTTTCTTCGCGTAATATTTTGTTTTTTCCCGTGGTAGACCATTTTGCAACTTTTGATGATGTCATAAAATGTCATTTTTAATGAGCATTCAAAACTCTTATCGACGGAACTTAGAAATTTTATCGCGTACTGCGACAATTTTTTTAATAACAAATTTTTTTAAACTTTCGTGTAACGTTTTGCTTTTTAGGTGTTTTAGACTATTTTATAGTGCTTAAGAATTACATTAAATGTAATTTTTCTGAACATTTACAATTTATCATGAAGATAGAACTTAGAATTTTTTTCCTTAAAAAAAAAACAGAAAAAAATTGTTTTTGCGCTATTTGTATTTATTGTTGAAATGATGTTGAAACAATTAATAAAGTTATAATTAATTTTTAAATTCTTCAAACATTTTGTTTCAATCCGTGAGGTTCGAAAAAACTAATTGAGACATTGAATTCTACTCTCCAAATTTTATTCAGTGAGATTTCACTCATTTTCAGTGAAAATCCTTACTGATTTCAATCTGTGAACCATTTATAACTATTTCAATCAGTGAGATTTCATTGTAAATCACTGAAAATTTTTACTGATTTAGATTTAAAGAGTATGGAAAAAATTACATAAAGAAAATGCATTGATCAATTCCAATACATGGACATTATGTAATATTTCCCGTAAAATCCAACACCCTAATTAGTTTTACACAACTCACAGATTCAAACAAATTGTTTAAACAATTATGAAATCCGATTTTGTTCCTGAAAAGTTATCCCCGATCAAATACTCTCGTTCGAATATTAATTTCTTTGTCACGCCATGTTTATAACTCTCTAATGACTATTTCAAGTTTTTTTCTACACGAAAATAAATTTTCAGTTTAAATAGAAAAATACTGAAAAATCAAATCAATAAAAATAAAATGTATTAAAATAAATTGTTTTTTCTTTTTGAAACAGCCAACTGTATCCTCCATTCAATTATTTTAACTTTAAAATAGCTATGTGACGTCCGGTGTTTTAAATGTCATACAAATTTGTTAGTAAGAAATTCGGAAAAATGAAATAAATTTGATTAAAAGTTTTAAAAACTTAAAAAAGTTTCGAGAATAGTTTTGCTATTACTTCCACATCTCATTTCAAATAAGCCCTTATAATCTTCTTAATTGCAAGGTAAATTGTTAAATCAATTATAAATTTTAAACCTCTGCCAAATTTAATCCTATTTCATTAGCCCCATATTCAGAGTTATTTTTTCTATGTGATTCATTAATAATATATATTATATATATATATATATATATATATATATATATATATATTCATCCATTATATAAACGTGTAATTATTTCTCAATAGTTGTAGCCTCGGCAGAGATAACGTTGGCATAATGAAATAATTTTCATATTTAACTATGTTCTTACCATGATAAGAGATTCCTGTCCAATATTTTTCGTTTTTATGGCCTTGTATGTATATAGTTAATAGAACAAACTTAAATTCAGCAAAAATTTATCTAGATTAAAGTAAAGTTTTGAGTAATATCTATCTGAATTTAGGGTGCAACATTTTTAAGTACAGGTATTACTTTTTACAGTGCATTATTCCTAATACTCGGCAAATAGTGTTGCCAAATATTTCAACAACTTTGTGTGAATTAGTTAATTTTCAGTCTTAAATAATAAACTATCGGCAACTCCAAAATGTTTAAACATCAAACATAAAATGATTTTAAGAATTCAATATAGAGGACAATAAAAGTAATACAAATTAAAGCCGCGGCAGAGAGCATATATTGAAATAGCTTGTTATACGTATGATATGATTTTTTCAATGACATCATTCTACGAAACAGAACAGAAAATCCTTCAGCAAGAATCTCTTGATATATTATAAACCTATTCTAAATAAAAGTATATATTGATCCAACGTTATTTCTGCTTAACTTTATAAATTAATTATAAATTTATAAACTGTTCATAAATTTCCAATTGATGTACAGGTTTTCTCACCAAATGCCATTTTAATAATAAAGCAAAAAGATTTTAGCAGACAGTAATTCTTTTCTATAATTGTATTTGATTAGGAGATCCTAAAAACGTATTTGGGCCATAGCGCGTTTTGAGAACATTTTTTCTGTTCAAGAAAATAATACGCAACTGTAAAAAAATGTAACAAATTGATACTTTAAATTAAAATGTACATACTTTTATTGTCTTTACAGAATTAATTTCAGCAAGAGTCGTAATTCCTCATGATGCACATATAGTAATAATGAACCACTTTATTATTGGAGCCATCACTGATAAGGGTGAACAGATGCAAATATATTCCAATGGTCAAGGAGTTATGGCGCACGGTGATGGCCATACTATTCTACCTTTAGACCGAAAAAAATTTTCCGAAATGATGCGGGAGTATCTTGCTACTCGTTTCCCTCGAGATCTCCTAATTCCTAAAGGTCATCGTGTAATTGTACAAGGTTTTATAATTGGAGTTATAGATAAGTATGGTAATAAAATACGACTATTTTTAAACAACGAAGGCGTTCAAGCGCATGTATCCGGACAGCCTGTTAAATCCTTAAACAAGGAAAACTGGAACCAAATGATGCTGAGTTATCACTGGGCGTGATACTGGTTCATGCAGTCACTCTAAGCCCTCCACAGTAAAGTAAAAATTTACGTAGGCTCTCACTCGTCGAATCACTCGCACGATTAAGTGCTTTTGGTGATAATTCTGTAAGGGCAATAAAAAAACATGAGTTCTAATACTTAAATATAAAATATTCTTATTATTTATTTAACAACCTAATCGTAATCCAGTCGCCTATTTAGTATTCTCCATTGAACAGAAAATCTATCATAACTTTTAAGTTCAGGCATAGCAGTGGCAAAACACCCTTTTTTCATCGTATCTCAGAATTGCATATATATTTCGTTATTGATTAGATTATTACAGAGTAAACAAACAAAGAAACTCCAATTAGGAAAAGAAAACAATCCAAAATATTTGAATACATTTCTAAAAAAATTATTATTTTAACTAAAATTCGATGCATACTTATTACAACAAATTATTATTATTGTTTTTTTATAAAGAATTAAATAAATGATAAGATTTCTTACAAAAAATTGAGTGTAAAATTATGTATACGCAATTTAAAGAAATTGTAAAATTATTCATAAGCAAACCCTGCAGATTGGAAAGAATCATATGTTTAGTGTCTCTATTTAAAAATTTTTTAATTAAGATTGAAAAGAATTTCATTTTACCACGAGTAATTTTTGCAAAATAAGCAGGAAATATTCATAATTAAAAAATAAAATTCAAAAACAACCTCACTTTTTGGCTCATTAGAGACTAGAATAAAATTAATGGAAAAAAGTGGGAGAAAAGGGAAAAAGTCAACAAAAAAAAACCAACCTCTCACTTTTTCCTTTGTCCGTCCTTTTTATACTACAGGGGGGGCAAACATGTTTCGAGGTAGATTTAAACCTCCTCATCAGGGATTATTTATAGGGAATAACTAAAGGTATGAGTCTCTAAAGAAAATATTAAATAAAAAATTAATTCAGTTTAATATAATCAAAATTATTTTTTGAGAAATTGATTGTTAAATAGAAAAGAATTTTTCTATTTTCAAGTCAAAGAAGTTTTCTTTAACCAATTAATTACTTTATCCAAAACTTTATTATATCTTGAGAGGATCCTCCTTAAATTGATAGCCTTCTTACCTTCTCTCTTTATGAATAACATCTCCATGAATTCTCTCTCTTTTTGATTTCTTTCATGATAAAGAATTTTAATATCATTCCAATTAAAGTCATGACCATGTGTAATTTTATGTTTTGAAAGGACTGAGTGATATCTAGGACTTCTGTGAAAATTACTTTCATGTTCATTTTTCCTAAGTCTAAGAGCCCTTTTAGTCTGCCCTACATAAACAGCATTACAATCTTTACAATTAATTTTGTAAATAACACATTTTTTTTGTAACGTTTCATATCTATCTTTTCCTAATTTTACAATCACATTGCTCTTAAAAGAAACTCTATATATGGTATGTAAACCTAATTTTCCCAACATAGATTTCAAAATCTTTGAGATTTTACCAAAATATGGAAGAACAACAGTATTGAATGTATTATAATCTTCTCTGTTTATTTTATTTTGATCATTGTTTATGTTTTTTATATATTTTATTCTGTTATGTACATGTTTTTTAATTAAATCAAAAGGGTAATGGTTAAGAAAAAGAATTTGTTTACATTGTTCAATATTTTTTTCGTGGAAAACTGGATGTGATAATTTAAGGGCTCTATCAATCAAATTTTTAATGATTCCTATTTTATTTTGAATAGAGTGATTTGAAAGAAAACTAAGTGTTCTACCTGAAGAAATCTTTTTCTTCTGCCAGCCAGTAATCTTTGGGTGCGATTTTCTATGTAAATCGATTCTGGAGGAACGATTTCAAGATCGAATCTTTTTAAAGAAGCGAACATCCCTAGGACAAGCTTAAAGTAATAGGAACTCATTTTCAAACCACGCACACAAAATTTCTTCACTTTGGAAGAGAAAGATTAAAGGAAATTATACACGAGAAAATATCGAATTTTGAAACAGAATTAGAAAACGAGAAAGAATCGAACACTACAGTAATTACCTTCAGTGATGACTTGAGGTCCGATTCACTTGCATTACAAGAAACAATCCCGAACTTCTTCACTTCAAACAGAGTACTTTACAAAATATTTAGAAAGTTGAATAATAAAAAATCCTCAGGCATTGATGGCATTCCAAATATTGCGTTGAAACATGATACACCTGCAATTGTGCATGACTATTGTATCTTGTTTAATAATATGTTAAACAATACCTTCTTTCTGGAAGAATGGGAAAAATCTAAAATAACTCCTAGACATAAAAAAGGAATTAATAGTAACACCCCTGCAGACTTTCGACCTATAAGTTTATTGCCAAATATAAGAAAAGTTTTCGAAATTATAGTAAAAAAACTCTCTATTGCATGTATGCGAAGAGGAGAATTTATATCGGAATTTTAATTCGTATTCCGACATAAGCATTCAATAATCCATGCAATAAATAATTTCACATCGGACGTCTGCAGGGAAATTAACGATAAGAAATACGTAGGAGCTTGTTTGATAGATCTAGAAAAAGCTTTTGACACAGTATGGATTTAAGTCTTTTTTATAAACTATTAAAACTAAAATTCCCCAAACACCTTATCAAAATGATTAAAGAAATGATATAACAGGAAAAAGTTTTATAATCACGGACGGTAATATAACTATTGATAAAGTTTTCAAAGTACTCAACAGTCTTCATCAAGGAGCAGTACTTTCTCCTATCCCTTTTAGCATATTTGTTTACGAATTATTCACGATGTTACTATAGGTAAAAAAGCATAAAAAATTCAAGAGGAACTTCAAGATTTATTTGAAAATATTCAATATTATCTTTATACTTGGAAACTAGAATTCAATATACAAAAATGCGAAACGATCTTTTTCCGACCGCCACTTAGTTCGACGAATAGGGACGTTAAAAGAAATTTAAAAACTTTCCAAATAAAAGAAAGAAAGGATTTGGGAAAGGCTGTCCTAAATAAGACATTAGTAAAATACTTGGGCACTAATATAGACCAATATTTCAACTTCTATCAAAATGCTGACATTCAACTCGAAAAAGCAGCACATTCTTTTTCAAAACTCAAACGGTTAGTTTATAATAAAAATTTAAATCCCAAAATTAAGGTGAGATGCTACACTTAATTAGTAAGGCCAATTTTAACATATGCTTATCCAATCTGGTATAACGTGAGTCAAAGCATAATGAAAAAATTTATAGTTTTTGAAAGAAAATGTCTGAGAGTCTGCTTAGGGGAATACAGATCAATAGAGTCTAATTGCAAAAGGTATATACCAAATTAAAAAATTTACAATTTGGCTAATATTAACAAAATATGGGAATAAAGCTTTATTTATTATAGTAAAACAAAGGAATTATCATGAAAATGTGACTTCATTTATAGATTTTAAAATCGATTATAGAACTAATAAGAGATATAAGTCATTATTTCATAAGATGCGTAATCAGGAAGTAACGTTTTGATAGCCTGGGCTTTTGTGTGTTGTAATAAAGTAAATATCTCTTCTTCGCTCGAAAAAGTAGATCACCTTGTTGGGATTACATTCTTACCTCTAGAAAAGAAAAGCGCCAATAACAGAATTTCAATACTTTTCACCACGTGATAAGGGTTAGTATATATACCAGTAATTTTTAATTAAACTTTCTCTTTTTTAAACTGTTTGTAAAGTTCGTCAATAATCAGGCTTCTGTACATACTGAAAATGAACATTGCTATTCTCCAATTAAAATAAGATTTTTTCATGATGAATTATCTTGGATCAAATGCTCTCATCCGAATAATTATTTGTTTTCCACGTCATATTTATAATCCTGTTATTACTATTTCAAGCTTTTTCCTAGTCATGATTACTAGACTAGTGTCGACAATTACGAAAACACGTTAAATTATTTCTAAATAGTTTAATAAGCCTCGGAAAAGATAACGTTTTGAAGAAATAGTTTTTATATTAAACTGCTTGTGTTTCTTTTGTATGTAGTAGAATGTACATATGCAATAGAACAAAGTTCGATTAAACAAAAAATTATTTGGATTCAATTAAAGTTTCAAGTAAAATGCATCTTAATTTAAGTTCATTTTTAAATTTAAATACATTTTTGAATTAAAACTATAATATAATATAATAGTCGGCAAACAGTATCGCCAAATAGTTAAACTCAATTTTTATTCTGTAATACAGTATTCCACTTACCCTACTCCCGGTTTGTTGTTCGTTTCCAAAATCCGCTGACTTTCTAAATAAATATTAATTTGTTTCTGTCAGCCTATGGTGCAAGACATATAGAAAGTCAGCGCACTTGGGAAATGAACAAAAAACCGGAACTCATGTATTAGTGTGGAATACTGTAATTAAATATATCTGTAACTCAAAAATTTGTAAACCTTAAATTTCAAATGATTTCAAAAATTCAATATAGAGGAAAATACAAGTAATACAAATAATTCTCGGCAGAGATAACGTTGGATCATCAAAAGTATGTTTCTCTGGAATCTTTTTTCAAACAGTGAGCATATGTTGAAACTTATAGCTTATACTACGATACGGAATAAAAAATCCTTGGACAAGAATCTGTTGATATACTATGAACATAGTTTTAAATAAAAGTATTTATTGATCCAACCTTATCTCTGCTAAGGTTTCAGCTGATGAAATTAAAAACCTAAATCCTAATTAATATGAAAAGTTCACATAAGTAAGTTGTTTAATGATTTTTCGCGTAAGCAATTGAAAGGTTAGACTCTTTCATGAAAAATCATCTTTTGATTAACTATTAATCTCAATTTTTAATTTTCTGCTACGTTCATTGACCTGTCCATGGGTCTGAATGGATTATAGAATTGCTTACCTTTGTAAACTGATTATAACTTTATATATTTTTTATAAATTTCAAATTGATATAATTTTTTTCTCTAAAATAAAACTCCAATAATTCATAAAAATGATTTTAGTAGACAGTAATTCCTTTCTATAGCTGTATTTTTTTAAGACGCTCTAAAAACGTTTTTGAGACATTGGAAGTTTTTAGAACATTATTTGATGTATCATGGGATATTTTTGGAACGTTTTAATGATATTTATTATCTTTGGGTCAGAAAATTTTTTTAAACTTTCTGATTACAGTATCTTCCAGGAGAATGACGATACCTAAAAAACTAATGATTAACAACATACACTCACTTCTCGCAGGATATCTCCGCAACAAAATATAAAGACCGGTCTAATTTCTCATTTTTGCCAATTTTCAAGATTAAACTTCAACTTCTGGCAAAATCTAGGACAATAATGATAAACATTTAAAAGTCATGCAAAAAGGACCAAGAAAACTTTTTTTTTTAATACAGGACTACCTGTTAGAAAACTAAAGGACTCAGATAACTGGAACCAAATGATGGAGGCTGCCATTCATCCGAATTCAGTTTATGTTCAAAATAAATTTTAATAACTAATAAATGTTTATTTTAATTAAATAATTATATATTTGATATACGTATGCTTAACCGACGGCAGTAGCTAGGCGGTGAATCTCAACTCGGGCGAAAACGCGGACGCTAAAACTCGACAGCCGGAAAACCGGGTCTACTCGGGAAGTAGGTTTTCTGCAGTTTCCCTCTCCCCTGGACAAATGTCCAGGCGAGTGCGAGTTCTTCTCATAAAAGTCGGATGCAGCCGCGGATTATCACTAAACGTGATAATGGTTCATAGAGTACTTCTAAGCCTTCCTATGTGAAGGAAAAATTTTCACAGGATCTTAGATTGTAAACTTCAGTTCTATGGGACTTAAGTGTCCCAGCCTATCAGTAACAATAATAGTAACAATATGAATGATTTTAATTATAATTCTGTAAGGAGAATAAAAATACATGAGTTCTAATACTTGAATTGAAAATATTCTTATCATAATTATAAGTTTAGGCATTTTAAAAGGTTTTTATAGAGCCCCGAAAAATATACCTTTTTGTCTCTCATTATTTCATAAGATGCTTAATCAGCACGTTATAATAAAGTATATAGCTTTGGTTCGCTCGAAAAAAGAAGGAGATCTTGTTGAGATTAAATTCTTACCTCTAGAAACAAAAAACGACAAAGAAAAGATTTGCAGCATTTTTGACAATGTGATGAGGCCTAGTATATATAGCGATAATTTTTCAGATATAATTTATCATTTTTTCACTGTTTATGAAATTCGTCAAGAACCAGGCTTCTCTAGACAGTGAAAATGAAGATCGTTATTCTTTTCTTAATCTTCGCGGTTTTTCTTAACTCTATTGGTAAGTTTATTATACATTCTACTTTATAATACAGAAATCATTTATACCAATACTGGAGAAAAATTAGTAATCAGACGTTTGGTAAAAATATGGACAACATAAATTTTTAGTAGATTTTACCAAAAGGTTAGTTGAATAAACTGATTTTCTGTAGTGGTACCAACATAAAACCACTTGTGGGATCCCAGAGTCATTTACTTATCATTGGAAATAAAAACATGAAGTCATCCTATTAAAAAATAGAACACGCAAAAAATGATACCGTAAAAAAATATATCTCTAATTTATAAAAGCATATGGAGTTTTATGGTTGATTATTGTTTCCAGGAATTCCATGAAAGTTTCTAGATCAAATTTAAAATCATCGCGAGAGTCCTTTTTCAAAAAAATCAATTTTTGTTTTTTAAAAATTATGAGATGTGTAGAATTCGCATACAATTTTATGGCAAATGATGCTTCGAAGTTGTTCTTTTTATTTAATTTTTCACTTTCGTAAACTTTAAACGTATGATAGAGAGCATCATTGACAAATTTCTTTTAAAAATCGAGATTATCAATATACCTACTTCTAATTTTCTATTTTGTTTCCCAGGATTTTCTGACTTACATTCAATTTTTTTCACTCAGAAATAGAGAACAATTATCAAAAATATAAATATTTAAAAGATTTTAAATGATTATATATACAATTCTTTCATTCCCTTTGTCAACATGGAAGCTCTTATATGTGTCCTGTCAATTTTACAGTTTATTATAACATACGTGATGCATAATTTGAAAATTATTAAGTTTCAAAAACTTTCACGATGCTAATTTAAGAATAGTTCAATTTTAAACGAAAATTGAAATCGTTTAATTTTGAACTATGTAGTTAAGCTTAAATTCATTATTTCTTAATCTTCCAATTAAACTTTGAAGGTTCACAATATTTGAAATTCATCAATTTTGACCGTTGAAAATATAAGTGAATGATATTTTTTTGTACAGAAATCTTATTTCTTAACAATAAAATCTATCCAATCGCTTTAAGTGGCATTTGATACTACATGATATGATACCTCTTAATAATTATTATCATTTTTAAAATTTTTTATAATTTCAATTTAAATGTATAGTTTTGAATGCGCAATTTTGAAATAGTTTAATTTGTTAAGCCTTGAAACTAAAGTTATTCAAATTCCCGAATTTTTTATAATGTTTGTTATGTTAGTTTTTTAACCAGATAAAACTAATTTAAAATGCTTTTTTAGATTTATTGAATTCTTATGGACATTTAATTCAAACTTTACCAGTTTTGCAGGTAACCAATTTTTAAATTACACTATAGCATCAATTTAGAAAATGTATGAATTAAAACTAAAAACCCTCCAAATATTGAAAATCTTATTAAAATTCCTTTAAATCTTTTAAAGTATCCTAAAATCTTACAGGCCATATAAAATCCTTTCAAATCTTCTGAAATTCTAGCAAATTCTTCAAAACCTCATGCAATTTTTTTTAATTCCTTAAAATCATTTAAATCCTTGCAAATTCTTTCAAATTTTTATTATCTTTCAAAATTCCTTTTATAATCCTTGCAGATACCCTTTGATATCCTGTGAAATTTATTTAAATACCTTATTGAAAGTTTTCAAAATCCTCTAGAATTACTGAAATCTTGGAAGATCTTATGAAATCCTTTGGAATATTTTTATATCTTGGAAATCTTCTGGAATCCCATGGAATCTTTTTCAATATCTTGGAATCTTATAAATCCTATGAAATTATAGAATTAAAATTATAGAATTTTTTCTCTGAAACGAAACTTCAATAATAAATGAAAATGATTTTAGTAGACAGTAATGCCTTTCTATGCCTGTATTTGTTAAAATCTTTCGAAATTCAAGAAAATTCTTTAAAACCGGATATGAAGTGAAATATTTGGCGTTATCTTCAAATCTTTGAAATCCTACGAAATCCCTCCATTCTTCTAAAATTCTTTGCAATTTATACGAAATATTATTTGGAAAAAAGCTTGGGAACCCAAAAATGATAATTAATAGCTCTAATCTTTGAAAGCATTCACATTTTTTTTAATTTTAATAAGAAATAAGTTTATTTATTGACAATTTTAGTTGTATTTAGCTGGACTTAATAGATGCCATTACTGAATTTCCGGAATTAAGTCAATGTTAAGAACGATGTATTGGAATAAATTAAAAAATTAGTAGGTATAATGACAAACTTGATTTTAGAAGGAAATTTTTCAATCATTCTCTCTACCGTACCTTCAGAATGTCCAAAACTATACAATTAAATGCAAAATTAGAAAAAAATTCTGAAGCAACTTTTATCATTAAATTGTATGCAAATTCTACATTTCATAATTTTGTTTAAACAAAAATTGACTTTTTTGTAAAAGCCCTTATTGATGATTTGAAATTTGGTCTTATAACTTTCATGGGATGCGAATAAACAACAATCAGCCAAAAAGTCCGATATGCCAGCACCTTTTAATTAAAGTTGGATCAGTCCGACCATGTTGGATGTTTCCACTAATTTTCAGATTTTACTGGGGATTAGGTAAGATGTATACAGAAAATCATTTGATATCATTAGCTTGAACTTGAATCGGATCTCCTGGAAAATATTGATGATGATCCGGATGAAAGATTTTTTCGAATTCGATATAGAATTTATATCTTTTCCTACTAGAAGGATACTGATATATTCTTAAACTTGTATACAAATTTGTGCAATAAACTAGCATGTGACTATGAGCTGTGAACTGTGATTCTCTTTTCACAGAGTTAAGTTTTCAGCGGATTACCGGACATCAACTTCCTGTTCCAGCTCTTGAGCGTGAACCTCCTGGAGAAGTCGACATTCCTTATGGTACTCATATAATAGAAGATCAATTTCTAATTGGAACATTAGATGGTGAAATTATGCATCATTTGACTCTCAATGGTAATCCTGTTGAGGTGCACTTATCTGGCCACCCCATTAGGCCTGCAGGTCATGATTGGTACAGAAGGATGCGGCGAATAATTTATCTAATGGGCGCTAGATATGCTTCTGCAAGCTCAACTATCCAAAATTCTGCTGGAAGTTCAAATCGCCAAAATTCGCCTGGCCGTGGGACACATTGAAACTAGTAATTTATCTAAATAATGGAAAAATTAAATCGTTCATTCAAAATTAAACTTCGTGAACCAATTTCCGCATAAGGATATTATCTAACAAAATTATTTTGCAATTTGTTTTCTGATGTGATTAGATATTAATCGTGAAAACCTTATAATTTATCAACACAATCGTTATGTTCAATGTATTCGTTAATGAGTGTTAATTATGTCACTCTTTTAAAAAAGCGTTTGTTTAATAAATTACAAACTTTATATCTTGAATCAATAAAATTCTCTTAAATGAAAAACAGTTATTCTTATTTCCACAGTTCTATGCTAAGTATAGAAACTTTTTATGCTATCACGTTTCTAATTGAGCATCCTCATTATCTTCCCTGACTATATTCATCCAAAAATGTAAAATATGTTATTTGAAAATAACTTTTTAGAATCACAGAAAAACTCCGAGCTTAGCTTATCCTAATTTCAGATAGTTTTCTTGCAGCGATTTAATTTGCGAGAAAATAAAATTTATCTTAAACTTTATAAAGCCACTAAAAATACCCCTATTTACAAAATGCCTATTTTACTGTTCACCAGTGAAATCATAAAACTTTTAAGGTGTTATCCGACTGGGTTTATAAAAAATTATTTACTTATTAAAATTATAAATCTTGTCTATGATTTTATCAATTATTAATAGTATCTACAGTACAGATCAGAATTGTGCATCCACCTGTTTTTTGATACATGTTGGCATGTTGAAAGCTCTAAAAATTATGTACAAAATGAGCCTAGCGTGAAGTCAATTTAACAATTTTTTAAGAATATATATTTTTTTAAGTGCGAATTTCAATGTTTTCTTCAATTTTCAGTATCGTCAAAAATGATCAACATTTTTCAACGTTCTCGAGCTCATTTTAAAAATAAATGTTCGCAGGATCGCAGCAAGTTTTGAACATAATTCCACAATTTTTTTCTTATATGTCGCAGAAAGCTAAAGTTTGAATGAGAAAGATTTCAATATTATTTTTTTTAGGAGAAATATTTTTGTAAAATATATGAAACATATAATCATAAAGTTCCTACAAAAGTCTCGATTTATTTTGTACAGAATTTTTAGAGCTTTAAACCTGCTAATAAGAAAAAATGTAGGAAGGTTTAGAATTGTAAACTCTTGACAAATTTTATTTGAACATCTTTAAAATTGAATAAATTTCAATTTTAAATCCTTACAATTAAATATTTTTTAATTTTGAATTGCATCATTTTTTTGTTATGCACATTAATTATTTAAGAGTTTTTAATTGCAAATATGCAGAATTAAAGAATTTTTCCCTTTAACTCTTTAAATTTGAACCATTTTTTTTTTAAATTAGAAATTACGTCATCCTAAACTAGAAACATTCCGAATTAATGAATCTTCAATTCTCAATCTTAATAATTAGAAAATTTTAAACTGCAAATGGTTCAAATTAAATAATTTTCAATTGTAACTCTTCAAAATTGAACTATTCCAAAAAAAAGGAAAAATTACATACTTTTAAAACATATTTCTTGAAGTTTTAATAATTTGTAATTCTATATTTTAAAAATGCAAGAATTTTCAATTGTAGCCCTTCAAAATTGCAGAACTTGAAATAATCAATCTTTAAGCTAGAAGACCTAAAGAATTTTTAATTTTGACATTGTAAAATTAATAATTATGCAAGTTTGAAGTTTCAAAATTAAAAATTCTGTAATTTTAATGATTAAGATTTAAAATTTCTTCAATATAAGAGATTTTGAATTGAAAAATCTTAACTCTTTACAAAGTTGAAGATTTTTTGCTTATATATAATTAAATTTGAATAAATTTCATTTTTGAATCTTCACAAATGAATATTTTTCAATTTTATATCTTTGAAATGGAACTATTCCAAAAAATATCATTAAAAATTGCATCATTCTCTATTATACACATTAAATATTGAAGAGGCCTCAAGTGAAAAAATTTCCATTGCAAAAGTCTTCAAAATGAAATTATGTATTTAAAAAAAAAACTTTAACAATTTTAAAGCATGAACATTCCAAATGAATAAATGTTCAATTCTAAATTTTAAAAACTGAAGTATTTCACATAGCAAGTCTTTGAAATTGATCTATTCCAACAAAAAAACGTACAAAATTAAATTCCTTTACAATAAATTGTAGAACTTTTAATTCTAAATCTTTGAAAATTAATACTTGAAGAGTTTTTAATTTTTTAAATTTACAATTAAAAATTATGCAGGTTCAAAAATCCACAATTAAAAATTCTTTAATTTTGATGATTTACATTTGAAAATTCTTTCATTTGGAAGATTTATAATTTAAAAATCTTGACTCTTATTACCATATTTAAATTGAACGACCCCAAAAACTTTAGAATACTGGATTAGTCAACTTGAATTTGAAAATTGTGTTATTATATTTGGATTCTACGACCCTAAAAACTTTATGGACATCGGATGACTAATGCAAATTCCGAAAAATGTCTGATGAGTTTTTCCAAAAGTTATTTTCAAAAACATAAAAGAAATATTTTTATGCTTGAATACTTTCAAAATTTCTTATTCCAGCACATTTTTCTGTATCTGTTGTTTGCAAGAAAAATGCTAAAATTCGATTTTATGAAAAAAAAATTCTCCTGTCCACAAAAACAGCATACCAGAAAGTTTAATAAAGATCCGGTTTTATGACATTTGAAATTGCCTAACGGCATTGCAATGCCTAATTACTTCATTTTATTAAATTAGCCTTCTTTCGAATGCAAAAAAAGAAGTAAAGAATAATAATTGTTGATTATCGTTTTTTTTTCAGAATATGTAACTGTGTCCATATTTATCCATTTTTATCCGCTGAACGATCATTTTTATGTATTAGTGGAAAAAATAGCAGACAACAAAAGCAGTTTTTAAATAAAGCTTTATCCATAGTAGAATGAAACAATTATTATTAAAATATGGTTTCATTTATATATTTTAAAAATCTATTATCGAACTAATAAGAGATACAAGTCAGTATTTCTTAAGATGCGTAATCAGAAAGTAACGTTTTGATACCCTGAGTTCTTGTGTGATGTAATAAAGTAAATATCTCTTCTACGCTCGAAAAAAAAAAGTACCTTGTTGACATTAAATTATTACCTCTGGAAAAGGAAGGCGACCAATAAAATAATTTAAACAATGCTTACGATTCGCTCCCAGGCGGAAGACAACCAATGAAAGGATTCCAACACTTTTTACCACGTGCTAAGGGTCAATATATATACCGGTAATTTTTCAGTTAAAATTCTTCTTTTTTCCCTGTTTGTGAAATTCTTCAAGAATCGGGCTCCTCTACTCATTGAAAATGAAGGCTGCTATTCTCTCCTTAATCTTCGCAGTTTTTCTCAACTTTATTGGTAAGTATAATTTTTAAACATATAATATACATCTACTATTCTTGACTTGCATCATCTATACAAATACTAAGGAAAACCCATTGATCAAAATCTTTTAGCTTAGAACTTATTTTTTCATGAATGTATTATGGTTCCGTCGCACAGTGGTATCTCTGGCAGGAATTTACTTTTCAAATAAATCTAAAGCCTTCAGTTTTCATCCATTTTTTAAATATTTTGTTCAAAATTCGTGGAGATAACATTCAGAAGAGAGTTTTTATCTATATATTCAATGCAAGCATTATTAACAATAATAGTAACAATGTCGCAAAAAGAATAAATTTGTAGATTCTTTTTAATTTTCTTCAGGAGCAACTGCGAAATATCACAAACTGTCCTCAATCAATGCAGGAGCACTCACACATGTGATGAACAGTATTGAACAGTTCCAATACATGGACTTTATATAATTTTTCCCGTGGAATCCAATCGCCTATGTCATTTTTCTGCAACGGACAGATTTGAACAAATTATTTAAACAAATAAAAATAAGATTTTCTCATGATAAATTATCTTTGATCAAATGGTCTCATCCGAATATTAATTTCTTTGCCACGTGGGCTGGATTTCATGATAAATCAGCAAAATTAGACATATGTCCGTATCCAAAAATTGAAAGGTGATTCTTAAGTTCTTGAACTTGCTGATTTCAAATCTCGAATCAATATTTTGAAAAAGCAAAATGGCGGACCGGAAGTGACTATTGGCGTTACTAAAATGCATGCAACTTTTGTGTAAATCGGTGAATTTACGGTTTGGAAGTATCTTATCTAAAATCTCAAATCAAAATTTTTTTTAAACTAAATGGTGAACCGGAAGTGACTATTTGCGTCACTACAATGCATCCGGTTTTTGTATAAAACGATAAATTTACGGTTTTGAAGAGACTTATTTAAAATCTCAAATAAAAATTATTTTTTAAAAAATGGCGGACCGAAAGTGACTACTCACGTTACTAAAATGCATCTGATTTTCGTGAAAATCGGACAAATTTACGGTTTTGAGGTGACTTTTTTTGAAATCTCGAAACAAAATTGTGAAAAACCAAAGTCACGAACCGGAAGTATTCTTTTACACTACTCACAAGCTACCTTTTTATTAGAAATTAATATTTGGGTGTTTAAAAAGTTGTTTATTCAAAAGTTTGAATAAGAATTTAGAAAAATAGAAATGGTTTGCCTGAAGTGAAGATAAAATTTGAGATAATTTTGAAAAATTTAGTTATAATGCATTCAATACGAATTTCATTCTTTATACAGTCAAAACAACAGTAACAAATGAATAATCAGGATTTTTATTGTCGTCAGAAGAAGAAGAAGTAGCGGATTCTGATTCGTCAGAATCAGAATTTTTTAGAACCCCTTTATTTTTTTAGAACCCCTTTTTCCCACTTTTACCGGTAATTACTGGTATGGTAAGATATTACCGCGATCAGGCTGAGCAGCACATATCAGTAGTAAGTTAGTGATTTACGGTTTCCAAAGCCAGGTCTGCAGCATTCCGCAGCAAATTTTTGTCGATTTCGAAACTTAGTAACATTTTAAATATTCTGCAATGTACAAAAGTCTGGGATCTCCTGGGGTTATAACTATTTTCATACTTCTTTTTAGGTTATTAAATTCACACGCTTGCTTGAAATGTACACATTCAACACTCTTTTAAACACACAATGAAAAAAGTTTTTAAAAAAATTCATACAAAAGTATATAGAAGCCGGTCCTTCTAGAATAGAGTGTAGAAATACCTATTGTATGAAATTTAATACATCAAAATTGAAAATTTGAAAATTCATTTTTGGGTTTTTGCCTATTTTTTATCTAATCCAACCCACTGTGCGTCATGTTTATAATTGTCTTATCACTATTTCAAGCTTTTTCCTAGTCATAACATGTGGCACACATTTCCTAATTGTTTTTCTGAAATTCTACGACGATTGATTTTTAAATATTTGCCTTCATAAATTTTATCAAACATTACTAAATTACTCTTGAATATATACGTATTATGTATATATGTTTTCTTTAAGTAGCTATTATTTTTTTACAGTGTATTATTGCTAATAGTCCGCAATATAGAGGAAAATAAAAGTAATACAAATAGAAGCCTCTCGGCAGAGATAGCGTTAGATCAACAAAAATCTGTTTTTCGGAATCTTTGTTCAAACTGTGAGGATATGTTGAAATAGCTTGTTATATGATATCACATTGCCAATGACATTATATACTCTGCTTAATTAGATTTTTCGCAACTCACAGATTTAAACAAATTGTTTAAACAATTAAAAATCAGGTTTCTTCATGATAAATTATCTTTGATCAAATGCTCACATCCGAATATTAACTTGTCATGATACAATGTGTATGTGCACGCATTTCGTAATTGTTTTTTTGAAAGAAGACGATTGATTTTCAAATATTTGTCTTCATAGCTTTTATCAAACGCATCGCTAGACTAAATTAAACAGCAGAAAAAATGACTCATTTATGGTCGACAATTACGAAAACACTTCAAATTATTTCTAAATAGTTTAAGACTCGGCAAAGATAACTTTTTAAAGAAGTAGTTTTTATATTAAACTGCAGGCTTTCCTCTTTTACTAAAACAAACTTAAATAAAGCAAAAAATTATCTGAATTCAATTAAAGTTTCAAGTAAAATTCATCTGGATTTAATTGAATGTTTTAATTTAAGTACATTTATCAATTTAAGGTGCAACATTTGTAAGTAGGTATGACCTTCTATAGTGCATTATTCCTGTAGGAATGCACTATATAAACTAAAAACTTCCGACTTGATGTTCGTTTTCAAAATTAGTTGATTTTCTAAATAAATATTCATTTGTCCTTGTCAGCCTATGGTGCAAAACAAATAGACAGTCAAGAGATTTTGCAAATGAACAAAAAACCAGAAGTCAGGCATTAGTGTAGTGTACTTCAATTAAATATCTGCAACTCAAAAATTTGTAAACCTTAAATTTCAAACAATTTTAAAAATTCAATACAGAGGAAAATACAAGTAATAAAAATAAGCCTCAGCAGAGATAACGTTAGATCAACAAAAATCTGTTTTTCGGGGATCTTTGTGAATTTCAAATGTTTTCTACTTATTTTAATGGATTTAACGGATTTCAACGAATTTCGAGAGAAAGTTGGGAAGTAAATTAAATTTTATTTTAAGGGATTTCTACGTCTTTTTACAATTTCAAGGGGTATGAAGCAATTTAAAAAAGTGCAAAGGATGATAAGGATTCAAAGTTATTTCATAAGATTGCAAAGAATTTTAAAAGATTAAACAATTTTAAGGGATCCCAAAGAATTTGACAGTATTTAAGAGATTTTATGGGAATAAATCAATAGATTTTTGGGGATTTTACCAATTTCAAGGGATTTTAGCGGATTTCTGGAGAACTTTAAGGAATAAATTTAATTAATTTCATTTCAAGGGATTTTAAACTATTTCTATTGATTAAAGTGATGCCAATGGATTTCCATGTATTTTAATGAAATTATATGTGATTTTAAAGATATCAAAGAAATTTACTTTTTGCTGTGTAAACTTTATTTGTGCAGAATCACTATTTTTTTGCACTTTCATGTGAGATTATGGATGATTTAAAATAAATCGTTCCTTTGTAGTTTCTGTACTTATCGTAATTATTTTATCAATATTTTTCTATCATTTAGTTCAATGCTGAATATCCATTAATCGTTTTTATATAATGATTTTCTACAATAAATTTCGTATAATTGCGAAAAAAAAATTAGGAAAATAGGCCTACCAAAATTTTGAAATCTGTAAAAATCTATTTAAAATCTATTAAATTCAGTAAATTTTTACACCGATGAGATCTAGTGTTCACTAAAACTCGGAGTAATTAAGCCCTCGGGAAAAAGGTTAATTTTGATTCGGGAAATCCAGGAAATTGTACCGAATTTGAAAACTAAATTTCGCTAGACATCCAAATTTCAATAATAAATCAAAAGGATTTTAGTAGCCAGTAATACTTTTCTACAACAAGCTGGGATATTGGACATTTTCCGAAAGTTCTAATATAATTGTTGACCTTTAAGTCGAAAAACGTTTTTTGGGAAGTTCTAATCATGTCTTTTTATTCTTCGATCATTGGGATTCCTTTACATCATTTCCTTCTGCTAGATTGTTAGAATTGTAGATCAATCTGTTCAATAAAATAGCACGTGACAGTTAAAAATGTAAACAATTGATATTTTGAATTAAAATTT
This sequence comes from Andricus curvator, assembly GCA_932195095.1. NCBI lineage: Eukaryota > Metazoa > Arthropoda > Insecta > Hymenoptera > Cynipidae > Andricus > Andricus curvator. The sequence continues at coordinate 26,705 of CAKNYM010048001.1, forward strand.
TCATATCTTTATTTTGTTTACAGAATTAAATTCTGCACAAGTTCATATTCCCGAAGGCCATGAAATAATACGAGATGGGTTTCTAATTGGAACCATAGATAAAAATGGTACACCGCATCAACTTGTTGAGGAGGACAGAACTGTTAAATTTAGAGAGGACGCATCCGGAAAACATTTTCTTCCTCTATCCCGTCCAGAATTTCTAAGAGAGATGGACAAATATTTTCTTTCTCGTCTTGATCCAGCAATCATAATTCCTAAAGGTCGTCGAATTGTAAGAAACGATTATATTGTGGGAGTCGACAATCTTTTGGGGAAAAAAGAACAAATAACTCTGAAACGCATTGGTATTAAAGTGCACGTAACCGGAGCGCCTTATCAATATTTAAGCAAATCAGAATATGAGAAACTGATAAAGGATGATTTTCGGTCCCTGACACACCCGCTTATGCGCCCACGCTATGCTGGATACACAAAATACGTCTAATTGATTCGAAAATAGTGAAATATGTATTACAGGCTAGCTGTTTTTGGTTTTCGTAAGCTAAGCAAATGTTACGTGGGTGCGTCTCACAATACTACTATAATGAAATTGTGTGTACTGTCAATACACAGGTATTACAATTTTAAGTATAATCTTGCATTATATAGTTTCAATTCCTTCTAATTATATGAAGATTTTGTTGTTAAATGTTAATTTTAATGAAATAATTATAAATCTGATGCTTAACCGACGGCATTAGTTGCATAGTGAATCTCAACTCGGACGAAATCGCGTACGTTAAGCCATTTTGAGCGCGGCTAGCACTTGGATGGACATCCGTTCGTGATAATGCTGAGGTCGTGTTTTCACTGCGTTTAAATAATGTCGAGCGGGAGGTTTGATGCCGAGGATGACTGTATACACTCGATAATATCGAATGTCTACATCCAAACTCGACAGTCGGAAAACCGGCTGTACTCGGGAAGTAGGTTTTCTGCAGTTTTCCTCTCCCCTGGCCAAACGTCCAGGCAAATGCGAGTACTTCTAAAAAAAAGTCGGATGCAGCCGCAATAATAATAATATGTATGCTTGTAATTATAGTTATGTAAAACAAATAAAATTCCATGAGTTCTAATACATAAACTGAAAATATTCTTATTATTTATTATTTAGTAATATAGTCGTAAATCAGTGCCCAATTCATTATTCTGCATGGAATAGGAAATCTATCATAACTTTTAAGTTCAGGCATTTTGGAACCCTTTTATAGAGCCACGAAAAATAGCAATATTTAAAAAAATATTTCTTTTAATATATGGAACATATAATCTTGAAGCTTTTATAGAAGTCTTTAAAAATATGTATTTAATTAATTTTCATTATGATTTACCTACAGATAAGATGTTTTCCAATTTTTCATAAGCTGCTACGATACTGGGGAAATATAGCTTCAAAGTAAGCACAAGTACATTAAAGAATGTAGATTATTGCGGAACTTATTTAAAATTTAAGAAAACATTAAAAGTCGCCCTATTTTTTAAATATTTTCTTAAAAAATTGTCACATTAGCTTTACCCTAGCCTCATTTTGTACAGAATTTTTAGAACTTTCAACCTGATAATAAGGAAAAAATTAAGGAACGTTTAGAATTAAAAACTCTTGAGTCTTGACAAAATTCCGGAATTTTTATCTGAACACATGTAAAATTTAATAAATTTCAATTTTAAATCTTTACAATTGAAGCTTTTTCAAGTATAAATCTTTGAAATAGAATTCCTTAAAAAAAAATAATTTTGAATTGCATAATTTTTGGTTATACACATTATTTATTGAAGAGTTTTCAATTAAAAATATTCGGAATTAAAGAATTTCCCACTGTAACTCTTTAAAATTGAACTGCATATTAAAAAAGTTAAAAATTACATCATTTTAAACAAGAAACATTTGGAATGAATGAATCTTCAATTGTCAATCTAAAACATTACAAAATTTTAGTTTGCAAATTGTTCAAATTGAAGAATTTTCCATTGTAAGTCTTCAAAATTGAACTACAAATTTAAAAGAAAACGTTCAAAATTGTAAAGCATAAAAATTCTGAATTAATGAAACTTCAATACTAAATCTTAAAAACTGGAGAATTTAAAATTACAAATCGTTTAAATGAAAGAATTTACAACTGTAAATGTTTGAAATTGAACTATTTCACAAAACGTACAAAATTACAATTCTTTAGAATATAATTCTTGAGAATCGAATAATTTTCAATTCTATATTTTCAAAATTCAAGAATTTTCAATTGCAGCTCTTCAAAAATTGTATAACTTTCAATTGTAAATCTTTGAAATTGGAAATTTGAAGAGTTTTTAATTTTGAAAATTCACAATTAAAAATTATACAAGTTTGAAGTTTCACAATTGAAAACTCTATAAATTTGATGATTTACATTTGAAATTTCTTTAATTTTAGATTTTGAATTACCGTACTGAATAGAATTTAGAAATCCTATCTCTATATTTAACTTGAGCGACCCAAAAAATCTTAGTATACCCATTTTCAACAAATTGAGACCATTTTCAAATTTTTAATTTGCGACATTGTATTAGACAACTTGAATTTGAAAATTCTGTTATCATATTAGGATTCAGCGATCCCAAAAGCTTAATGGAAATCGGATCACTAATGCAATTTCTGAAGAATGGCCGATTAGTTTTTTGAAAAATTGTTTTAAAAAAATATGAAAGAAGTATTTTTCAGCTCAAATACTTTCAAAATGGCTTATACTAGCATCAATAAATAGTTTACATAAAAAATAAATATTTCAAAATACTTTTGCAAACAAAACTGCGCCTGTCAGAAGTGACCTTAATAGCCTATCTATATTATTATCGTATCTTCATAGCTGTGGCAAAGCACCCTTTTTTACATCGTCACTCAGAATCGCATAATGTTTGTATATTGCGTTACTGATTAGATTATTACAGAATAATCAATTATTGTTTCCTAAAACTTAACTTTTTACATGATTGTTATTTGCATTTCACTGCATATGCTTGCACTATACAATATCAAACTTTATTCTTTAAATTTGATTGAAATATAGTTGAATATGGAATTTCATCAATCCTAAAGTTGAAGAAAACTAACCAAATTTACTTTTACATTCATCATCAATTTTATGTTTAAAAAACAAAAAAAATCTTTTATAATTAAAATAAACAAGTCTTTGCTTTGCAAAAATGTGGACACATACCAGAAAGTTTAATAAAGATCCGGTTTTGTGACATTTTAAATTGCCTAGCGGCATTTCAGTGTTTAATTACTTCATTTTATCAAATTAGCCTTCTTTCGAGTGAAGAAAAACAAGAAAAAAAATTATTGTTAATTATCGTTTTTTTGCAGAGTGTGTAGCTCTCGCGTGTCCATATTGATCAATTTTTATCCGCTCAACGATCATTTTTATGTATCGGTGAAAAAGAATAGCAGTCAACAAAAGCAACTTGGAATAAAGCTTCATTTATAGTAAAATAAAAGAATTGTTATAAAAATATGAATTAATTTCTATTTCCGAAAGAAATATTGATTTTTTTTTATTTTTCTCGGAAATGGTAAAAGATATCATAAATGTGTGAAGAAATTTGTTGTAGAAATTTTTAACTGTGCAATATGTGCATCTGTTGTTGTTTGCAAGAAAAATGCGAGAATTAGATTTTATGAAAAAAAATTCTTCGGGCCACAAAAGTTGTTTAGCCCGCATAAAACGCAAAAATACGTATCGCCTAATTACCTCTAAAAACCAACATATTTTGTCCCTGAGAAATTCTGCGATTTTAAGTGTAGAACCTGCCTGATTTGATACAAGTGCATACATACCATAAAGTTTAATAAAAATCCGGTTATATGACATTTCAAATTGCCTAACGGCATTGCAATGCTTAATTACTTCATTTTATTAAATTAGCCTTTTTTTCGAATGCAGAAAACGAAGAAAAGAATAATAATTGTTGATTATCATTTTTTTCAGAATATGTAACTGTCCATATTTATCAACTTTCATTCGCTCAACGATCATTTGTATAGATTAGTGGAAAAAATGACAGACAACAAAAACAGTTTTGAATAAAGCTTTATCCATAGTAGAATAAAAGAATTATTATTGAAACATGATTTCATTTACATATTTTAAAAATCTATTATTGAACTAATAAGTGATACAAGTCAGTATTTCTTCACAGAAAAAACAGAAGTTAATTTTTGTTGCGGATAATTTTCAAGTAGATAAAAATGAATTTTTTCGCATCGAAACAAAACAAGATTCAATGGAGTTGACATGGTAACCATTTCCCACGTGGTGGGTAAATCTTAATACGTGAAGTTAATTTTTGTTGCAAGTGAAGATTACTTTGAAATTGCTGTAAAAATTACATTCTGTTTTTTCTGTGATTAAGATGTGTAATCAGAAAGTAACGTTTGGATACTCTGGGTTCTTGTGTGATGTAATAAAGTGAATATATCTTTTTTGCTCGACAAAATAGAGTACCTTGTTGACATTATATTATTACCTCTGGAAAAAGAAGGCGACCGATAAAATCATTTAAAAAATATAAATTCGAATTCAAATTCGAATTCAGCGACCCCAAAACCTTTACGGAAATCGGATCACTAATGCAATTTCTGAAAAATGACCCCTGAGTATTTCAAAAAATTGTTTTAAAAAACCTGAAAGAAATATTTTTCAGATCCAATACTTTCAAAGTGGCTTATTCTAGGACTTATAAATAGTTTTGATTAAAAATACATATTTCAAAATACTTTTGCAAAAAAAATTGTTCCTGTCAAAAGTGCCCTCAATTATCTATCTATATTAACGTATCTTCATAGCAGTGGCAAAACACCTTTTTTTAAATCGTATCTCAGAATTGAATATCGCTATATATTGGGTTATTGATTTATACAATATCAAACTTTATTCTTTAAATTTGATTGAAATGTAGTTCATGAATATGGAATTTCATTCAAGTCTAAAGTTGAAGCAAACTAACCAAATTTACTTTTACATTCATCATCAATTTTATGTTTGAAAAACAACACAATCTTTTATAATTAAGATAAACAAGCCTTTGCTTTGCAAAAATGTGGACACATGCCAGAAAGTTTAATAAAAATTCGGTTTTATGACAGTTTAAATTACCTAGCGGCATTTCAGTGCTTAATTACTTTATTTGATCAAATTAGCCTTCTTTCAAGTGAAGAAAAAGAAGAAAAAAATAATTGTAAATTATCGTTTTTTTCAGAGTATGTAACTCTCGTGTGTCCATCTTTATCAGTTTCTATAAGCTCAACGATCATTTTTATGTATCGGTGACAAAAAGAGCAGTCAACAAAAGCAGGTTGGAACAAAGCTGTACTTATAGTAAAATCAAAGAATTGTTATAAAAATATGATTCAATTTCTATATTTTAAAAATCGATTATAGAACTAATAAGAGATACAAGTCATTATTTCTTAAGATGCATAATCAGGAAGTAACGTTTTGATACACTGTGTTTTTGTGTCTCGTAATAGAGTAAATATATATTCTTCGCTCGAAAAAGTAGAGGACCTTGCTTACGTTAAACTCTTACTTCTGGAAAAGAAAAACGACCAATAACAGAATTCCAACACTTATCACCACGTTATTAGAGTCAGTATATAACGGTAATTTTTCAGTTCAAATTCCTCTTTTTCTCTGTTTGTGAAGTTCTTCAAGAATCGGGCTCCTCTACTCATCGAAAATGAAGATTAATATTCTCTCCTTAATCTTCGCGATTTTTCTCAACTTTATTGGTGAGTATAATTTTTAAACTTATGATATGCATATACTATTATTGACTGGGATCATTTATACCAATGCTAAGGAAAAACTAGTGATCAAAACCTTTTAGCTTAGAACTCATTTTTTCACGAATGTGTTGTGGTTCCGTCGCACAGTAGGATCTCTGGCAAGAATTTACTTTTCCAATAACTCTAAAGCCTTCAGTTTTCATCCATTTTTTAAATATTTTCTTAAAAATTCATGGAGATTACATTGAGAAGAGAGCTTGTATTCATTTATTTAGTAAAATCTGCTTCAAAAAGGATACTGTTGCTAATTCGTTTTAATTTTCTTCAGGACCAAAATGTCCTGAACATATGCAGGAGCACATTCACAATAAAAATATGTAATTTGCATAATAACGCAGGTTGACAAAATTTGTACCCAAAGACGGGACTGAAAATGGCATCATTTTTGTACCCAAAGACTGGACTATGTGACCCCGAAGGATTTTGGTATCCTAAAACTGATATCCTAACCTGAAAGTGCAAAAATGGCTATTTTTAGCCATATTTGAGGTAATATAACACGATCAGCAATTTTTTTCCAAAAATTGCTAACGCCATCGTTTAGTACTCCTTTTTATCTTCCATTTCCATTTTTGATATTCCCGAACCGATTTCTTTTCTCCGAGATATCACACATTAACCATTTCAGTTCCACAATGCATTGCGGAGCAATTCAAGGCGAAAAGAGACTGAATCGTTAGTGTGTCATATCTCGGAGAAAAAAAATCGGTTCGGATGATCAAAAATGGAAATAAAAGATAAAAAGGAGTACTAAACGATGGCGTCAGCAGTTTTAGGAAAGAATTGCTGATCGTGTTATATCGCCTCAAATATGGCTAAAAATATCCATTTTTGCATTTTCAGGTTAGGATATCTCAAAAACCTGACGTGTAGGAAAAATTTGGATAACGGATTCGGTTTTAGGATACCAAAATCCTTCGGGGTTACATAGTGTGGTCTTTGGGTTTGAATTTTGTCGGCCTGTGTAATTGTTCCCATGGAATCAAAGCGCCTTATTAGTGTTTGCGTAACCCACAGATTTAAACAAATTGTTTCAACAATCAAAAATCAGATTTTTTCATGATAAATTATATTTGATCAAATGCTTTTTAACCTAATATCATGTTTTTTGTCATGTCATGTTTATAATTGTCTTATCACTATTTCAATTTTTTTGTTAGTCATGATGTGTAGCGCACATTTCTCAATTGTTTATTCTGAACTTTGATTACTATTGCGGAAATACATGAAATTTGATTTTCTAACAGTTCTTAGCGTCGGACAAAATAACTTCAGCTTGAAAAAATAATTTTTATATTAAACTATGTTCGTAGTATGACAAGAGATTCATGTCATATTATGTACATATGCTTTTTCAAGTAGGTATTGCATTTTACAGAGCATTATTTTTAATAGTCGGCAAATAGAGCCGCCAAATAGTTAAATAATTTTAAAATAATTAATTAATTTCGAATCTTTATTAATTAAATATCTGCAACTCAAAAATGTTTAGACCGTACACTTCAAATGTTTAAAAAAATTGAATATAGAGGAAACTAAATGTAAAACAAATTGAACCCTCTCGACAGAGATGAAGTTAGATCAACAAAAATCTATTTTTCTGGAATCTTCGTTCAAACTATAAGGATATGCTGAAATAGCTTGTTATATGTTATCACTTTGTCAATGACATTATACTACGATACGAAATAGAAAATCCTAGCGATTCCAAAGTTTTCTAGAGATTTCGAATTTTCTTTTAATTTTAATGAATAGATTTGATTCAATTTATATGCAAGGGATTTTAAATGATTTCTAGAGAATTAAATTCTGGAGAATGAAATTTTAAGGGATTCCTATTAGTAATTTCAATGATTTGAAGGAATTAAAAAGTATTTGAAGGGATTTCACAAGATCTAAAGAATTGTATCTCCAAGGATTTCAAGGGAGTTTAAACATTTTAGAAAACTTTGATAAATACGTTTAATTTAATTTATATTCAAGGAATTTAAAATTGAATTTTATTTCAAGGGGTTTCTACGGATTTTAACAATTTCAAGGGGTATGAAGCAATAAAAAAAGTTCGAAGGATTGTAAAGATTTTAAGATGTTTTATAAGATTGCAAACAATTTCAGAAGATTAAAAAATTTCAAGGGCTGTAAAAAAAGTTTGCATTATATAATGGATTTTATAGGACCTCCAATTAAGTTGAAGATATCAGGAAATTTTACCAATTTTAAGGGATTTCAACGAATTTGTATTAATTTTATTTCAAGGGATTTTAAATTAATTCTACAGATTAAAGTGATTCCAAAGGATTTCCATGAATTGTTGAAAATGTTCATTTGTAGTTTCTCTACTTATTAAATTGATGTCATAAACATTATTCTATTATTTATTTCAATGCTAATTATCCAATTATCGTTTTCTATATAATGATTTTGTACAATCAATTTTCTATAATTGCAAAAAAAATTTAGAATAATCATTATAGGCCTGTAATAATTTTTAAATCTGTCAAAACCTATTTATAATCTACAAAATCCATTAAATTTTTACACCGATGAGATCTAGTGTGCACCAAAAATCTGAGTAAATAACCCCTCGGGAAAAACATTAATTTCGATTCGTAAAATTCGGGAACTGGTCAGGAATTTGAGTACAAGATTTCGCTAGATACCCTGAGTTCAATAATAAATCAAAATAATTTAAGTTTTGATAAAATTGTGGACCTTTGCGTCGAAAAATATTTTTTATGACGTCCTAATTATGTCTTTTTATTCCTTGATCACTGGGATTCCCTTCCATTTTTTCTTCCCGATAAATTTTTTAAATTGCAGACCAATCTGTTCAATAAAATAGCATGTGACTATTGAAAATCTAAAAAATTGATATTTTAAATTTAAATTTCCATATTTTTATTGTCTTTTTCCAGAATTAACTCGTGCAAAATACACGATTCCTGGCGGCTATCATGTAGTAATGCATAATGGCTTTTTCATTGGATCTATCACTAAAGATGGTATGTGGAGACAAATCACTGATGAGAATGGCATAGGATATAGATCGCACACAGAAAGACGGTCTATTTTACCCGTAACCCGTCAAGATTTTGAAAGAATGATGAAGCTATACATTGCTTATAATATGAATCGATTTATCGTATTTCCTGAAGGTCATCGATTAGTAGTAGACTTTTTTATTATCGGAGTCTTAAATGCTGAAGGAAAATATGAACAAATAGCACTCCGTGGCAAAACTATCAAAGTGCACGTATCCGGAACACCTCATGAACTTTTAGGCCCATTTAAATTTGCGAAACTGATTCCGCTTGCTTCTCATGCTGCAAATCCTTATGACAATATGTTCTTGTGAGGTGAAAGATGGTTGGAACACGGTACGTCTAATTGATTCGAAAATAGTGAAATATGTATTACAGACTAGCTGTATTTTGGTTTTCGTAAGCTAAGCAAATGTTACGTGGGTGCGTCTCACAAGACTACTATAATGAAATTTTGTGTACTGTCAATACACAGGTACACACAAAACTGCCAGGTATCAAGTTGATGCGGCAAATGGATCAAAAGGATGCAACGTTTTGATACCTATCTTCATGATCAACTTGATTCAAATTTCGAGATCAATTATCTTTCATAAAATTTCAACTACTCAACACATTATAAAATTATTTAAACCTCTTACCTGAATGATGATCAATTGTTGATGATCGTTTAAAATTAAATTGTTGACCAAATTTTGAAAAATAAATCATTTACTTAGCTCCGTTTAGTTAAATTTATGATTACTGAGGTTGTGGATGTTTGTTTACAAATGTCAGCAAATCTCGATCAAGGATCGATTATCGGTTTGCAGAACTTGAATTTGGCAGAAAGGAATGTTTTTCGAAAATCGTCAACTGTCATTCTGTTTTGTATACTGAAGCTAATACGCCTTGAAGTTGTTCAACTTAATTTTCATTGATCCTCTAAAGCGAATCATATTGAGTTGAAATTCTAGATCAAAATAGCTGCAACAATTTGATACCCCAAGTTTTAGTGTGTATATTACAATTTTAAGCATAATCTTGCATTATATAGTTTCAATTATTTCTAATTATATGAAAATTTTGTTGTTAAAAACTCGGGCGAAATCGCGTACGTTAAGCCATTTTGAGCGCGGCTAGCACTTGGATGACGAGGATGACTGTGTACACTCGATAATATCGAGTGTCTACATCCAAACTCGACAGTCGAAAAACCGGCTGTACTCAGAAGGTAGGTTTTCTGCAGTTTTCCTCTTCCCTGGCCAAATGTCCAAGCAAATGCGAGTACTTCGAAATAAAGTCGGATGCAGCCGCAATAATAATAATATGTATGCTTTTAATGATAGTTATGTAAAACAAATAAAAGTCCATGAGTTCTAATACTTACATTTTATTTATTATTTAGTAATATAGTCGTAAATCAGTGCCCTATTAGTATCCTTCATGGGACAGGAAATCTGTAATAAATGTTAGGTTCAGGCATTTTGGAACCCTTTTATACAGCCACAAAAAATATGAATATTAAAAAAATGCGTTCCTAAATTCGATCCTAAATCGAATTGTTTCATGAGGTTAAAGTTTGAATCAAAGTTAGAACAATTTCAATATTATTTTTGATAAAAAAATGTTTTTGTAAAATATATGGAACATATAATCCTAAAGTTTCTATAAAAATCCTTAAATATATATATATATATATATATATATATATTCAATTAATTTTCATTATGATTTGCCAGCAGATAAGATGTTTTAAAATTTTTCGAACTTTTTTGTTACAACTTTAACTTCTTACACTATACTAGGAAATTTGTTTCGATTAGTATTAATAAGCTGCTACGATACTCTAGAAATATAGCTTCAAAGTAAGCACAAGCACATTAGGAAATGTAGATTATTGTAGAAGATATTTATAATTTTAGAAAACATTAAAATTCGCCCTATTTTAAAAATATTTTCTTAAAAAATGTTCACATTTGCTTTACCCTAGCCTCATTTTGTACAGAATTTTTAGAATTTTCAACCTGCTAATAAGGAAAAGATGAAGGAAGGTTTAGAATTAAAAACTCTTGACAAAAATTTAGGAATTTTGATTTGAACACCTGTACAATTTCATATATTTTAAAGTTAAAATCTTTAAAATTGAATATCTTTCAATTATAAATCTTTGAAATGGAATTCCTTAAAAAAATCATTTTTAATTGCGTCATTTTTGGTTATAAACATTATTTATTGAAGAGTTTTCAATTAAAAATATTCAAAATTAAAGAAATTTCCACTGTAACTCTTTAAAATTCAACTGCATATTAAAAAAAAGTTAAAAAGTACATCATTTTGAACAAGAAACATTTCGAATTAAAGAATCTTCAATTGTCAATCCAAAAAATTAGAAAATTTCAGATTGCAAATCGTTAAAGTTGAAGAATTTTCCCTTGTAAGTTTGCAAAATTGAACTTAAAAAAAAAATAAAACGTTAAAAATGTTAAAGCATAAAAATTCCGAATAATTGAATCTTTGATTATAAATCTTAAAAGCTGAAGTATTTTGAATTGTAAATCGTTGAAATTAAAGAATTTACAACTGTAAAACTTTGAAATCAAACTATTCCAAAAATCGTACAAAATTACAATTCTTTAGAATATAATCCTTGAGAATTGGATAATTTTCAATTCTATATTTTTGAAATTCAAGTTTAAAGTTTTACAATTAAAAATTCTGTAATTTTGATGATTTACATTCAATATTTCATTAATTTGGAAGATTTAGAATTGAAAACTATTAGCAAAATTTGAGAATTTGGATTAACACATACATTTTTATATTTTATTTTTAATTACCGTATTAAATAGAGTTTAGAAATCCTATTACTACATTTGAATTGAGCGACCACAAAAACCGTAGGAAACCCATTTTCATCCAATTAAGACTATTTTCACATTTTTAACTTGCGATATTAGATTAGACAACTTGAATTTGAAAATTTTGTTATCAAATTCGAATTCAGCGATCTCAAAAACTTTATGGCAATCGGATCACTAATGCAATTTCTGAAAAATGATCGCTGAGTTTTTCGAAAAATTGTTTTAAAAAACATGAAAGAAATATTTTTCAGCTCAAATACTTTCAAAATGGCTTATTCTAGCACCAATAAATAGTTTTGATTAAAAATACATATTTCAAAATACTTTTGCAAACAAAAATTGTTCCTGTCAACAGTGACCTTAATCATCTGTCTGTATTATCGTATCTTCATAGCAGTGGCAAAACACCTTTTTTTACGTCGTATCTCAGAATTGAAAATCGTTATATATTGCGTTACTGATTAGATTATGACAGAGTCATACATTGTTTTTCCCTAAAGCTTAACTATTGACATAATTTTTATTTGCATTTCATTACATATACTTGCACTATACAATATCAAACTTTATTCTTTAAATTTGATTGAAATGTAGTTCATAAATATCGAATTTCATTCAATTCTAAAGTTGAAGCAAACTAACCAAATTTACTCTTACATTCATCATTAATTTTATGTTTGAAAAACAACACAATCTTTTACAATTAAGATAAACAAACCTTTGTTTTGCAAAAATGTGGACACATGCCAGAACGTTTAATGAAAATTCAGTTTAATGACATTTTAAATTACCCAGCGGCATTTTAGTGCTTAATTACTTCATTTTATCAAATTAGCCTTCTTTCAAGTGAAGAAAAAGAAGAAAAAAATAATTGTAAATTATGGTTTTTTTCAGAGTATGTAACTCTCGTGTTTCCATATTTATCAATTTCTATAAGCTCAACGATCATTTTTATGCATCGGTGACAAAAATAGCAGTCAACAAAAGCAGGTTGGAATAAAGCTTTATTTATAGTAAAATCAAAGAATTGTTATAAAAATATGATTCAATTTCTATATTTTAAAAATCGATTATAGAACTAATAAGAGATACAAGTCATTATTTCTTAAGATACATAATCAGGAAGTAACGTTTTGATACCCTGTGTTTTTGTATCTGGTAATAGAGTAAATATATATTCTTTGCTCGAAAAAGTAGAGGACCTTGCTTACGTTAAACTCTTACTTCTGGAAAAGAAAAACGACCAATAACAGAATTCCAACACTTATCACCACGTGATAAGAGTCAGTATATGTACCTGTAATTTTTCAGTTAAAATTCCTCCTTTTCCCGGTTTGTGAACTTCTTCAAGAATCGGGCTCCCCTACTCATCGAAAATGAAGATTAATATTCTCTCCTTAATCTTCGCGATTTTTCTCAACTTTATTGGTGAGTAAAATTTTTAAACATATGATATGCATATACTATTGCTGACTGGGATCATTTATACCAATGCTAAGGAAAAACCAGTGATCAAAACCTTTTAGCTTATAACTCATTTTTTCACGAATGTATTGTGGTTCTGTCGCACAGTGGGATCTCTGGCAGGAATTTACTTTTCCAATAACTCTAAAGCCTTTAGTTTTCATCCATTTTTCAAATATTTTCTTGAAAATTCATGGAGATTACATTGAGAAGAGAGCTTTTATTTATTTATTTTGTGAAATATGCTTCAAAAAGGATACTGTTGCTAATTCTTTTTAATTTGCATAATAACGCAGGTTGACAAAATTTGTACCCAAAGACGGGACTGAAAATGGCATCATTTTTGTATCCAAAGACCGGACTATGTGACTCCGAAGGATTTTGGTATCTCAAACCCGAATCCGTTATCCCAATTTTTCCTATACGTCAGGTTTTTGAGATATCCTAACCTGAAAGTGCAAAAATGGATATTTGTAGCAATATTTGAGGCAATATAACACGATCAGAAATTCTTTCCAAAAACTGCTGACGCCATCGTTTAGTACTCCTTTTTATCTTTCATTTCCATTTTTGATCATCCCGAACAGATTTTTTTTCCCGAGATATGACACATTAACCATTCAATTTCTCTTCGCCTTGCATTTATCCACAATGCATTGTGGAACTGAAATGGTTAATGTGTGATATCTCGGAGAAAAAAATTGGTTCGGGATGATCAAAAATGGAAATGGAAGATAAAAAGAAGTACTAAACGATTGCGTTAGCAGTTTTTAGAAAAAAAGTGCTGATCGTGTTATATTGCCTCAAATATGGCTAAAAATAGCCATTTTTGCACTTTCAGGTTAGGATATCTCAAAAACCTGACGTATAGGAAAAATTTGGATAACGGATTCGGTTTTAGGATACCAAAATCCTTCGGGGTTACACAGTCTGGTCTTTGGGTTTGAATTTTGTCGGCTTGTGTAATTGTTCCCATGGAATCAAAGCGCCTTATTAGTGTTTGCGTAACCCACAGATTTAAACAAATTGTTTCAACAATCAAAAATCAGATTTTTTCATGATAAATTATATTTGATCAAATGCTCTTAAACGAATATCAATTTTTTTGTCATGTCATGTTTATAATTGTCTTATCACTATTTCAATTTTTTTGTTACTCATGATGTGTAGCGCACATTTCTCAATTGTTTATTCTGAACTTTGATTACTATTGCGGAAATACATGAATTTTGATTTTCTAACAGTTCTGAGCGTCGGACAAAATAACTTTGGCTTGAAAAAATAATTTTTATAATAAACTATGTACGTAGTATGACAAGTGATTCATGTCATGTTATGTACATATGCTTTTTCAAGTAGGTATTGCATTTTACAGAGCATTATTTTAAATAGTCGGCAAATAGTGCCGCCAAATAGTTGAATAATTTTAAGTTAATTAATTAATTTTGAATCTTTACTAATTAGCTATCTGCAACTTAAAAATGTTTAGACCGTACACTTCAAATGTTAAAAAAAATTGAATATAGAGGAAACTAAATGTAAAACAAATTGAACCCTCTCGACAGAGATGAAGTTAGATCAACAAAAATCTATTTTTCTGGAATCTTCGTTCAAACTATAAGGATATGCTGAAATAGCTTGTTATATGTTATCACTTTGTCAATGACATTATACTACGATACGGAATAGAAAATCCTAGCGATTCCAAAGTTTTCCATTAAATTTTTACACCGATGAGATCTAGTGTGCACCAAAAATCTGAGTAAATACAAAAAATTTAAGTTTCGATAAAATTGTGAACCTTTACGTCGAAAAAATTTGGTTACGACGTTCTAATTATGTCTTTTTATTCCTTGATCACTGGGATTCCCTTCCATTTTTCCTCCCAATAAATTGCTAAAATTGTAGACCAATCTGTTCAATAAAATAGCATGTAACTATTAAAAATGTAAAAAATTGATATTTTAAATTTAAATTTCCATATTTTTATTGTCATTTTACAGAATTAGGTTGTGCAAAATACACGATTCCTGGCGGCTATCCCGTAATAATGCATAATGGCTTTCGCATTGGATCTATCACTAAAGATGGTATGTGGAGACAAATCACTGATGAGCGTGGCATAGGATATAGATATCAGACAACCAGACCGTCTATGCTACCTCTAGCCTTTGAAGATTTTGAAGGAATGATGAAGCAATATATTACTGATAATATTGATCGACGAATCGTATTTCCTGAAGGTCGTCGATTAGTAGTAAACTATTTTATTGTCGGAGTCCAAATAGATGAAGAAGAACATGAACTGATATACATTGATGACCATAGTGTCAAAGTGCACGTATCCGGAGCACCTCATATACCTCTAAGCCCATTGAAACTTGGCAGACTGATTGCGGTTGCTTCTCGTGCTGCAACTCCTTATGACAATATGTTCTTGTGAGGTGAAAGATGGTTGGAACTCGATACGTCTAATTGATTCGAAAATAGTGAAATATGTATTACAGGCTAGCTGTATTTTGGTTTTCGTAAGCTAAGCAAATGTTACGTGGGTGCGTCTCACAAGACTACTATAATGAAATTGTGTGTACTGTCAATACACAGGTATTACAATTTTAAGTATAATCTTGCATTATATAGTTTCAATTCTTTCTAATTATATGAATATTTTGTTTTTAAATGTTAATTTTAATGAAATAATTATAAATATGATGCTTAACCGACGGCATTAGTTGCATAGTGAATCTCAGCTCGGGCGAAATCGCGTACGTTAAGCCATTTTGAGCGCGGCTAGCACTTGGATGGTCATCCGTTCGTGATAATCCGGAGGTCGTGTTTTCACTGCGTTTAAATAATATCGAGCGGGAGGTTTGACGCCGAGGATGACTGTGTACACTTAATAATATCGAGTGTCTACATCCAAACTCGACAGTCAGAAAACCGGCTGTACTCGGGAAGTAGGTTTTCTGCAGTTTTCCTCTCCCCTGGCCAAATGTCCAGCAAATACGAGTACTTCTAAAAAAAGTCGGATGCAGCCGCAATAATAATAAGAATATGTATGCTTTCAATGATAGTTATGTAAAACAAATAAAAGTCCATGATTTCTCATACTTGAACTGAAAATATTCTTATTATTTAGTAATATAGTCGTAAATCAGTGCCCTATTAGTATCCTTCATGGAATAGAAAATCTATCATAAATTTTAGGTTCAGGCATTCTGGAACCCCTTTATACAGTCACGAAAAATATCCCTATTTAAAAAAATGCGATCCTAAATCCGACCCTAAATCGGACCATTTTGGTCGTCCTTACACTACTTAAATTGGTCTATCTATCAGTCAGCCTATCGTTTTCTTAATTATTAACCATATCTACACTATGAGTCAGAACTATGCATCCACCTGTTTTTTGATGGTTAATTAAGTACTCCTAATAGACCATTTTACCTAACTATCGGAAGTTTATTTGAGCATGTGCGGCTGCCATTTGCATCCCGCGTAGTATGAAAGTTGCGCTCATATTTTGTAAAAATGTATACAATTGTACCTTTTGTCGGCGTAAAATTAAATGAAGATGATGTTCCGGGTGCGAAATTAAGCAAGTGTAAAATAGAAAAACATAGTTTTGCACAATTGAGCGGTGGTTAAGTTGCCGGAAGCCACCTTATAGTGGTAAAAAGCTAAACTTGTAAACAGGTTTGTAGAAGGTTAAGTTTCTCATATTATTAAATTTTGATTATATTATTGTGATTGCAATAGATATTGAAGGTAAAAGACAGGATTTAAGTATTGTAATTGTTTTTAAATAATTGTGATGGTGTTTTGGGAAGGAAATGGTAAAAAATAATTATTATATAGTGTGTATTATATAGTGTGTTTTAACTGTATTCAACGAGCAAAAATGATCACAACAACTGGGTACAACAGAAAGTACATTGCACATGCGCAGTAAACTTTCCGATAGGTAAAATGGTATATTTTAATTATATTTGACCTACATTTTTTCTCAATGGCGCGTTGAAAGTTCTCAGAATTATATACAAAATGAGTCCGAAGTGAGGTTAGTTTAACAATTTTTCAATAAGATATTTTTTAAAATGCGCGAATTTAAATGATTTCTTAAATTTTCAATGAAGTTTGAAATAATCAACATTTTTTAACGATCTTAGGTTCATTTTTAAAATAAATTTACACATGATCGCAACCACTTATCAGCATAAATGTATAACTTGTTTTTTGTATGTTGCATGAAGTTAAAGTTTGAATAAAAAAATTAGAATGATTTCAATATAATTTTTGGTAAGAAAAATATTTTTGTAAAATATATGGAACATATAATCATAAGTTTTCTATAAAAGTCCTTAAAAATATATATTTAATTAATTTTTATTATGCTTTTTCCACATATAAGATGTTTTTCAATTTTTCGAACTTTTTTATTACAATTTTAACTTCTTGTACTATACTGTGAAATTTGTTTATATTAGTGTTTATAAGATTCTACTCTACAAATATAGCTCAAAAATTAGCGCAAGCACACTAAAAATGTAGATAATTTTGTATGTTGTTTAAAATTCAAGAAAACATTGAAATTCGCGCTATTTTTCAAATATCTTCTTAAAAAATGATCACCTTAGCTTTACCCTAGCTGCATTTTGAACAGAATTTTATAGCTTTTTTTTGTATTCGAACATCCTTAAAATTGAATAAATTTTTATTTCAATTTATTTTATGATGCATTTAAAATTGCATCATTTTATGATATACATATTGATTATTGGAGAGTTTTAAATTACAAATATTCACAATTGAAGAATTTTCAACTGCAAGTCTTAAAAATTGAATTAGATAAATAAAATAAAAAGTTTAAAATTACATTATTTTAAACTATAAACATTCCAAATTATTGAGTCTTCAATTGTAAATCTTAAAAATTAAAGAATATTAAATTGCAAATCGTTAAAATGGAAGAATTTTCAATATTGCAAATCTTCAAAATTGAACTATTCCATAAAAAAAGGAAAAATTACATAATTTAAAAAATATGATGCTTGAAGTTTGAATAGTATGCAATTCTATATTTTAAAATTCAAGAGTTTTCAATTTTATCTCTTCAAAATTGTAGAACTTTTAAATTGTAAATCTTTAAAATTAAAGACTTGAAGAGTTTTTAATTTTGAAAATATGCAACTAAGAATTATGTAAGTTCAAAAGTTTTACAGTTAAAAATTCTGTAATGTTGATGATTTACATTCAAAATTTCTTCTATTTGGAAGATTTAGAATTGAAAACTCTGGATGTTTCAGAATTTTAATTTACACATATATTTTTGGATTTTTAATTGACGTATTGAATTAGCGATTTTGAATTCAGAATTCCTATTACTATATTTGAATTGAGCAACACCAAAAACCGTAGGATACTCATTTTCATCAAATTGAGTCCATTTTCAAATTTTTAAATCGCGAAAATGGATTAGCTAAATTGAATTTGAAAATTCGATCGAATTCTGAAAAATGACCGTTGAGTTTTTCCAAAAATGGTTAAAAATAAATTAAAGAAATTTTTTTTAATTTAAATACTTTTGAAGTTGCTTATTCTAGTACCAATAAATATATTTTTTTTTAATGAATGTTTCAAAATACTTTTGCAAAAAAAATGGTTCCTATCAGAAGCGACCATAATCACCCATCTACATTATTATCGTATATCCATAGCAGTGGAAAAACAACCTTTTTTACTTCGTATCTCAGAATATATAATTCCATTCAATTCCAAAGTTTATTAATTTTATGTTAAAAAAAAAGAAATCTTTTCTAATTAAAATAAATAACCCTTCTCTTTACCATAATGTATATAATACCACGAGTGAAAATGATTCGACTTGACTAAATTTTCAATTACCCCCTTATCAAGACATAGCCAAGGCATGCTCAAGACAAGGGCATTTTCCCAAAAGGCTTCCAAGGCCTCCGAGGATCATCACTAATCTGCTTTTAAATTTACAGAATCTTTATATTATTTATCTTCATGTTATTTATTTTTTAAGTATTAATAAGGATGTTTACCTGCAATAATTATATTCTTTGGATGGCAAATCTGAACATGTTCATTTTTTCCTATCTCTAACAGTTCACCAGATCCTTGTAGAAAATGACACATCAAATCTTTTTATGAATGATTTGATATGCCTATTTGTTGAGACAGATAAATTTCGAATTTTGAATTTGCAAATCTTTTATTACAAAATTACTATTTTTATCGATTGTAAAATTTTAATCCTTAGTAAATGTCAACTGTTTGGTCCCATCCTATCCATGCACCTGTTTCCTAGAAATGGCAGGTCCTGTCGGTACAAACGAAATCTTCTGTAATTTCGACCCTGGCAAATGTTAAAGCCCATTTCCTAATTAGAAGATGTTTGATTATGTTGGGATACTGGACCATTTGAAAGAACCCACTTGTATAGTTGTTTGTTCCACTGTTGTATCTTCTTTCAACCGTGTCGTATGACTAGTTGATGTTAATTTTGTTAACCAGGTAAGAATTTAATTAGAAGATGTTTGAAAATGTTTTTATACTGGTCCATTTGAAAGAACCTATCTGTATAAATCCAACATCTTCTAATTAAATTATTACCTGATTAACATCAGCTAATCATACGGCACGTTTCGAAGAAGATACAACAATGAAACAAACCAACTATACAGATGGGTTCTTTTGGACCAGTATACCAACCAAACCCAATATCTAATTAAATTCTTACCTGGTGAATATCAATTAACATCAGATAATTATACAACAAGATTGAAAAAAAGATACAACAATGAAACAAACAAACTCTGCAGATGGGTTCTTTCGGACCAGTATACCAACAAAACCCAACATCTAATTAAATTCTTACCTG
>CAKNYM010048001.1:50473-118305 GCA_932195095.1 Andricus curvator
CCTCCTTCTTCTCCCAGTATTTCTCTGCTCCAGGTCCTTGTTTCCAGTGGTGATATCCCTTACAGTATCTAGATTCCGTAGCCTTATTCCAGTCTTCCAGCATAATTTGCTCCTTTCGCCGTTTCACGCCATTTAGAAGTTGTTCTTGAAGTTCTCCATCATTCTCTTCTTTTAGCTTTCTCAACCATTGCCCAATTTCCAACTCCATCTCTTCGAGTGCTACCCTCATCTCTTTTCCCCACTCTGATGGATTGTTATTTTCTAATCCCCTTATTTCTTCTAGCAGACATGCCTTCGGCCACCTTTCTTCTCCCATATCCATTATCTCCAGCAAATAGCTTCCTGCCCTCCTTCTTGCTTCTACTTCCACTTTGGTCCTCCCCGATTCCAACCTCCATATGTAAGCAGGTGTCGTTCTGTCCAGCCCCATTATCATCTTCATATACCTTCCTTGAAGTTTCTCCCATTCGTCCGTTTTATGCCAGCCCCACACTTCCACGCCGTACATGAATCCCGATTTAACTAAAGTGTCAAACAAGTATGCTCTTCTCCTCAGCCCTTTTATTCTACTCCTCTTCATCACTCCAAACCCAGCATTTGAAGCTTTTTGAGCTTTTCCTGCCATATTTCTCACGTGCCTACTGTACGTGCCTGTCGTAGAGAACCAGAAACCCAGGTACTTGTAAGTTCCGACAATTTCGAGTTCTTTCCCACTGAAGTTCCAAGATTCCTCTTTTTTGAGCTTCCCTCCTTTTCTGAAGACCATTATTTTTGTTTTTGAGACGTTGACTTCCAGTTTGTTCTTCTTCACGTATTTTTCCAATGTTTTTAGCATTTGTCTCAGACCTTCCGCCTCCTCTGCCAACAGTATCATATCATCGGCGAATTTCATTGCGAAGATTTTCCTTTTCCCAATCACCGTTCCTCCTTCCTTTCTCTTGGCCAGTGCCTCATCCAGGTCCTCCAGAAAGATGTTGAAGAGTATTGGGCTCAGTGGGCATCCTTGTCTTACTCCCGTTTTTGTCTTGAAGCTCTCTGAGATTCCCTGTTCAGTAATGACCGCGTTTTGAGTATCCCTATATATTTCCTTGATCATTCGTAACATTCTTCCAGTCACTCCTATGCGTTCTAACTTTTCTATCATGATGTCTCTGTCAATTGAATCGAAAGCTGTCTTGAAATCCACAAAGACCGCCATTAATCTTCCTCTCTCTCTCTTCAATCGATTTCCTATCAGTGAATTCAAGACAAAAACATGGTCTCGTGTTCCCCTCTTTTTCCTGAATCCCGCTTGGCTTTCTCCTATTTTCCCCTCCTTTTCTATCCACGTCCTCAATCTTTCGGCTAATATTGTAGCTAACAGCTTATATTCTACATCTAGGAGTGCAACTCCCCTGTAGTTCGCTGTTTGTTCTTCGTCTCCTGCTTTGTATATTGGGTAGATCCACGCGATGTTCCAGTTGGCCCCCAGCTTCCCCTTCTTCCACAGTCCATTAAGAATATTTGATAAATCTACCATTGCTTCTGCTGGTAGATTCTTGTAGAATTCTGCGGTTATTCCATCCTCCCCTGCCGCTTTTTTGGTCTTCATCTTATTCAGCGCCTGTCTCACTTCTTCTACTCCAAAGTCCCGGTTCAAGAAATCTTCTTCTGCTACCTCCTCTTCTTCCCAATTTCCTTGCTCTTCTTCCCTTTGCTCATGATTTCCTTCTCCTGTCTCCGTCGAATCCTCTTCTGCACTCAGTAGTTTTTTGAAGTGATTTGCCCAGCTTTCTTTTCTTATTCTTCTTCCTCTCCTTTTCCTTCTAGGTCGGTAGACTCCTATTGCTTCCCAGAAATCACTCATCGTTTTGCTTTCCTCTACCCTTTTCCAGTTTTTTTCCTTCCATTCCTTTGCACTTTTTTTGAGATAGTTTCCGAGTGCTGTCCTAGCTGTAACGTATACTCGTCTTTTATTTTCCTTCTCTTCTTTCTTCGCGCGTCTGTATTTTCTTAACTTCCTTCTTGCCTCCTTTTTCATTCTTGCGTATTCCTTGTCGTGATGTTTCCTTCCTGCTGGTTTTCTATTTGATTTTGTCATTCCTATTTTCATTGCTGTTTTCTTAATAATTTTCGCCATCTCTTCCATTCTTTTCACAGGGTCTTCCTCTTGGTTCTTTTCCTTCCATTCTTTCCAGTTCTCCTGTAGCTTATTCTGGAATTCTTCTCTTTTTTCTTCTTTCCATAGTAATTTCCAGTCCTCTTCTCCTTCCTGGACTTGATCTTCCCATCTTCTCTCTTGGTCCGGATCTTCCCATTCCGAGTCGCGTACTATCAACATCACTGGCATGTGGTCAGATTCCACTCTGTCCAACACTTTGAGGTCTTCTACTGGGTTCCTTCTTCCATTTTCAAGGGCGATCACATAGTCTAGAACTGAACTTCCTCCCGCTCCGACATAAGTCAAGTTCCCTTTTTCATCCCCTGCGGTTCTTCCATTCATAACCACCAATCCGAACTCCTCACAGATCTCTAGCATCTTTTTCCCTTCTGCATTCAGGATTTTGTCCTCCGATCTTCTTATCTGCTCTTCATCTGCTTCTGTGTCTGTTTCTCCTTGATCCTCTCCTATCCTTGCGTTCCAGTCCCCTGCTATCAGCATCCAATCATCCTCTTTGATTCCTGATTCCACGAGATTACTAATTTTCGACCTGACTACACTTACTCCCACGTTGTTGTAGATTGTTATAATCTTTCCTTTCTCCTTCCTTCCTGTCTTTTCAATAATTAGTCCGTAGTCCCATTCTGATACCTTTATCCCTTGTAGTAAGTGGTTCCTTATGCCTACAAGTTGTCCTCCTTTGGCTCGTCCTTTCTTCGCTTCTCTGGTCGCTGCTTTTCCGTGCCATTTGTAGCTTGGGTCCAGGTTCGCAACTGCATCTTTTTCATGCTTTTCTTCTATCCATGTTTCTTGTAATATTATGATGTCAAAGCCTGTAAGAAACTCCCATACGTCTCTTTGATGTTTGAAACCCGCGATGTTCCAAATTACTACCTTTATGTCGCGATTCGAATCTACCATCTCCTTTGCCGAAAAACCGTTTCGGTAAGTCCTCCCTCTCTTTCATCCCAGTAATTAACTGCACCATCAACAATGAGTTTTAGGTAGCCTGCTTTCGCATCCTGCCCTCTATCTCTTTTTTCTCTTACCTGCCTTTCCAGCCACTGTTTCACTTCTCTTTCTCGCTTGGTTAAATCATCATCCACGAAAATGGGAGTACCTTTCAACTCAAGTTTTCTTCCGAGAGCTCTGAATTTCGCATCCCACGAATTCAGCTCCACTCTCACATTTGTTTCTTCTCTTCTTGCTTTCAGCAGCTGTATTGCTTCGATTGCGTTGCTTTCAATTCCAAGTTTATCTTCTAGGAATATCTTCACTTCTTTTTCTGGTTCCTCTCCTTGAAAGTTTGCTCCCCTGATGATTAAGTTGTTTTTCCTCCATCTCCTCCTCGCCATTTCTCGTCGATAATCCTGCTCCTTCAGCTTTTCCGGTTTTTTTGCAGGTTTTCTAATTCTTTCTCCCGAATTTCTGGATGCTTCGCCACCTTGGTTTTCCGCTTTGCTTTCTAAGTGAGAATTTCGGTCCACCTCGATGTTTTGCTGCATCTCTGGGTTTTCGACACGCTGCTCCCTTTCGTTGGGCCTTTGCTCTTCCGGTTCTAGCTGCTGCTTCTCTTCCTTCCTTGGCTGCTCCTGTCCATTTTCATATGTCTTCTCATTTCTTGGTCCGGTAACTGTGATAGAGTTTTTCAATTTATTTTGCTGCCTGTGACGTTTCGTATCGTTTTTTGCTGACACAGAAGCAAAAGCCCTTTCAAGTTTTGCTATTTCTCGTTCTTTCACTTCCGCCTCTTCTTTCCATGCCGATACGCTGTTCTCTAACTCCGCTTTTTCCATTTCCCATTTTCTGGCGTCATTCCTGATCCTTTGTCTTAGTAACCCAATTTCTATCTTGAGTTGTTGATTTTCCTCCTCCAACTTCGAACTTGATCTTTCCATGATCTTCCTTACTTCTTTTATTTGTTCCAGGATCTCTCCGTTGATTTCCTTCCCACAAGCCAATTCCTTCCTCGAGTTCTCATCCACTCCTATGTTTCTCAGTTCGAGGTCCCCCCTTATTTGATGCATTTGTTCTTGGTTCGCTGCTTCCTGTTTTGTCTTATCTTTTCCTCCTTCCTTTCTAGTTTCTTGACTCTCATTTTTCTTCTGTGTCCCGTCTTTTGGTTCTTCATCCGCTTTTTCTTCTGTCTCTTCTTCTTCGGACGTTTTTCCGCTTCCGTCGTTTCGCGCAATTTCGTATTCGTTGTTTTCCTCATTCCTGTTCTCATCTTCCGGGCATGCTTGTTCTAGGGTGCTGCCTCGCTCTGCATCCTTCCCTGTTTCCTGCGAATCTTCATTTTCCTCATCTCCTTTCTTCTGAATTCTAATGTTGTTTTCCCTTCCCACTGGCGATCTGCTTATTTTGCTGCTTCTTCTGAAAGCCTCATCTTTCAGCCCCCTCCCAAAAATCTCTCCCCCACTTTTCACCACATACTTCTCCATTTTTGCCGCGCTTTTGGCATCCGCTATTTTTGCTTTGTCAATATTTTTGGGTCTCCCTCTCTTTTTTTTCTCTTCGATTTGCACTAACTTCGATGATTCAACTTCAGTTTGTTTATCATCTGTCAGATCAGCTTCTTCGAACTTCCGCTGCACTGCACTAGTGTCCACGTTCTCCATGACGTGCTGCCTCTCGTGGCTCTTTTCATCACTAATCACTGCACTGTCACCCATAACCTCTTCACTTTGCATTTGCGGTTTTTCACTTCCACTGCTATTAAATCTTTATCCCAACTCCGAATAACACTCTCCACGATAAATCGCTTATCCAGCCACCGATTTAACTCACTTCCACGTTTGCACCTTTCCTCTGAACAAATTCCCATTCGATTTTTCTCTACCACGATCCGACTCGATTCGCGAGCACAGCGCCCTCCGATAAATGGTAAAAAAACGCTAACAAAGCCGAAAAACGAAAATTGATGAAAAATTTTTCATTTTTGACATCTAATATATTTTTATTATAAATATCCATTTTCGGTGTAAGACGCTAACATAATGAGACGAATTTTCAATCAAAAAAGATTTTTCAGTCAAGAAATATAATTTTTCTAGGTTTCACAAGAAAATTCAAAAAGATTTTTGAAGAATTCCCAGGAATATTAATAAAAATTTTGAATTATCTTGGAGCCTTTCAAAATCTTAAAAAAAACTTCAACATTTTTATTTCAAAATCTTAAAAAATCTATATTTAGTTTTAAGGTTTTTGAAATCTTATCGAATTTTAAATTATTTTCGAAATATGTTAAAAAGATCTAAATATCTTCTGAAATTATTCAAATTTTTCATAAAATTTTGGGAAAATTCTGGAAAATTAAAAAAATTGCCTTGAAATCTTCTAGATACTTTTTTGACAATTTTCAAAATCTTTTGAAATGTTTTTCAATCTTTTTAAATATTCTCTTAAAATAAATTTTGGTTAATAAAAAAGCACTTAAAATTTCGCCAAAAATCTTAAGAAAATTCTGTTATTCTCTTGAAACCTTTCGAAATTCGTAAAAAACTTCTAAATTTGTTGTTCAAAACCTTAAAAGATCTACATTTTGTTTTAAATTTATTGACATCTTTTTAAGTTCTAAAATTTGGTAGATTTGCAAAGCTGAAAAATTGTGCTTTAAAATCTACATTCTCTTTCGCAGAAAATCATTTGAAATGTGGTAATATCTTTTCAAGTATTTGCTTAAAATTAATTTTTCGAAATAAACAATCAGAATTTTTCCTGGGGTCTTAAGAAAAAAAAAATATTTTCTTAAAACGTTTCAAAATCCTTAAAACGCCTCAAATTTTTGTTTAAAAATTTTCAGAAATCTACATATAGTTTATAATTTTTAGAAAAATTTTCAAATTTTGAATGATGCTTGAATGTTTGCGAAACTTCTAAATATCTTTTGAAATAATGCAAAGTTCTTGTATTTTTTTAAATCCTGCAAAAATTACAAAAATTGTTTTAAAATCTTTCAGCTTCTTTTTCCATATATATTGACATTTTCAAAGCTTAAAATTAATCTTTTAAAATAAAATCTAAATCGTCTTAATATTTCCCAGAAATCTTATTGTGTGTGCAAAAGTTAAC
This sequence comes from Andricus curvator, assembly GCA_932195095.1. Lineage (NCBI taxonomy): Eukaryota > Metazoa > Arthropoda > Insecta > Hymenoptera > Cynipidae > Andricus > Andricus curvator. The sequence goes on from CAKNYM010048001.1 coordinate 56,685, forward strand.
AAATTACTGTACGGTAGCGAAATGTTAGGAACAAAATTATTTCCCAATATTAAAGTGCATTTAGAATTTTTTTATCAATAATGTTTAGAAATATTTGGAAATTAATTTTATCGCCAAATAGATACTTATAAATAAATACTTTAATTAACAAATACTTGCTTGGAAATTTTAATTTATTAAATTGATGTTGAAGAACTCTTAACCTTTATTAATAGAAAAATAAATGTTGCATTTATTATTAAAGAATCAGTTACAGTTTGAATTTTCTCTTTTAGAAACAAATTTTTAGAATTAAATGCCTTCTTTTGGAAATTGCGATTTACAAAATTTCAGAAAGTTCAAAAGAACAAATTGAAAATAGCCACTTAAAGTCATATTCTGGCAGTATGCAACTAATCAGGTATTCAACAACAATGAGTGGGAGATTTTCGAGAATTTCGTTCCACCAATTTTTTAAATAGGATTGTTCAAACAATAAAAAAAATGTCTTAAAAAATCATCTATTACTTTTTCACGCTGTTAGTTTTCCAATGAATTTATGACAAAATCAGTTTTTGGAAAGGATTGAAAAATGAGAAATTGTAATTTTTCATATATATTTTTTATGTTAGAGTTAAAAAAAAACATTTTCATGGCACTCATATGGTTATAACAAAGGACGATATTTGATTTTTTTTCTCGAAAATTATTAACTTTTGAAACTTCTTTTTCACATACCTATAGAGTTTCATCAACTCTCGAATGTACTTTCTTATTTTTTTTAAAAATAATTTGAATTTTGAGAATGCTTTTTTGCTCTCTTAACATTTTTTTTCTTGGTACTTACATGGTTATGCCATGACCAACTTTCATTTGTTCAATAAAATAAAAAAATTAGTTTTCGAATCACAAAATGATTTTTAGAATAGCTTTCTGGGGAGATTTGTTTGATTAGTGAAGAGCGTGCTTGAATGCTGTTCTAGTATCATTGCTAGGTGAAAGTACCTGAGGGTCAACGAGGCACTCTTCCCTCTTCGTATTTCTATTGAAGAGGCCAGGAAGCCTACTTTGCTAGAATCGTGCAGTTACAACAATTTCCAATCGAGAAAGTACAATCCACTTGAAACACTTACAGAAACGCTGAAAATGAATACAGTCTACAAATAGTAGGAAATTTATTAACCTCAAATGGCATTTTTTCTTAACAATGAAAATTCTCTAGTATCTAGTAAATATAGTAAAGTAAATTCGTGAGTCAAAAATATGACACGATATTCTTTTACGTCCATTTCGCCAGCCAGGAAATAATCCAAATTAAAGAAATACGGGGATAAAATATAGGGACCAAAGGTTACTTTTTGTCACGCTAATAGGGTACTTTTTTCGCGCTCAAGGGGTAAAAAATTTAGGATAAATTCATAAGACTTCAAACAATTCAAGTTAAATTAAAAAGAATACAAATGAATTGGAAAAAATGTTTAAAATAAGAAAAATTCCATTAGTTTCCGTAAAATTGGAATGAGTTTAGAGAAATTTAAGGTAAACAAGAAGAATTCCATGAAATACATAAAAATTCAAGGTGAATTTAAAAAAAAATTCAAATGAATTGAAAACAATTAAAAAATAAAAAAAAATGAATTCACTAAGTTTGAAACGAGCTTAGAAATATTTATGGGAATTCAAAAGAATTTGATGAAATGCCTAAGAATTCAAGGTGAGATTAGAAGAATTTAGGATCAATTAAATGAAAACTTCAAAAAATTAAAAAAAAACCATTGAATTAAATAGAATTGAGTGAATATAGAAGAATCCAAATAAAATTTAAAAAATTCAAGAGAATTACAAATAATTTAAAAGAACTCGGGTTGAATTTAAAAAAATTGAAATCTCTGAAGCCCTACTAATTTCTAACCAAAGAAGTGACTAATTACTACAAAAAAATTGACGATAAATTCAAAAGAATTCAAATGAATTGGAAATTCATTCAATTCATTGAATTTAGTAGAATTGAGTGAATTTAGAAGAATTCAAACGAATTTAAAAGAATTCAGGATTTTAGGCCAAATTCCAAATGTATTGCAAAAAATATTTTAAAATCTCTTCAAATCTTTGAAACCCTACGAAAAACCTCATTTTTTAAAATAAATTATTTAAAATACATTGAAAGATTAAAATCCCTTTAAATTATTTAAACCTTTGAGAAATCCCTTATAATTGTTTAAATCTTTTGAAAATGTCCTGGAATCTTTTAAAATACACTAAAATATTCCAAATCCTTTGAAATCCCATTAAATTATTGAAATCAATAAAAAATTTCTTTGTAATCTTTTAAAATAAAATAATTATTTCAAATCCCTTCAAATCTTTTGAAATATCTTGAATTTTTTTAAAGCTTTTGAAAATGCCAAGGAATTTGAAAAAATACATGAAAATATTTTAAATCCTTGGATCATTTTATCAATTGATCCTCAGGATCAATTAAATAAAAACTTTTAAAAATTCCAAAAAATCCACTGAATTAAGTAGAATTGAGTATATTTAGAAGAATTCAAGGGCATTACAATTTTTTTAAAGAATTCCAAAGAATTTAAAAGAACTCAGGATACATTAATAAGAATGCATGGTGAATTCCAAAATATAAATTTAAATCTCTTCAAATCTTTGAAACCCTACAAAGTACCTCACTTCTCGTGAATAAATGTTTGAAAATCCACTAAAATATTATAAAATCCCGTGAAATTATATGATGATATTTCCTAAAATCCTGGAAAATGTATTAAAATACATGGAGAGTTTCTAAATCCCTTTAAATTACTGAAATTAATGAAAAATTCCTTGGAATCTTTTAAAATTCCCTAAAATATTTCAAATTAAAAGCCCTTGAAAATGCCTCAGACGTTTTGAAAATACCCAAAAATCTTTAAAATCCCTTCAAATTTTTGAAATATATTAAAAATTTCTCGGAATGTTTAAAAATACCCTGTAATATGTCAAAAGAATTCAAGACAATTCTGAAATAGGTATAGACCTGAATTGAATAATGATTAACCCATGAGATAATTTATTGAAAGAAAAGTAAGAAATGTGATCTTTACATTTTAAAAAGTGACCAAAAAGTGATTTGAGAAAAAAAACTAACCCTTGGAAGCTTCGATCATATTATAAGTATATATTTTTTAATTTCCGTAATGGGCTGCAAATAGGTTACTATAGCGACAAAATCTTGAAAATAGGGTACTTTCGGGACCTCAATTGAATATAGGGTACAATAGGGAATATAGGGACCTGTCTGTGAGGCCCCGAAACAAATGAGAAAATTTCAATTTTTAACGGTTTTCTAACCAGTCCGGGTCAGTGAAACAAAAAAATCAAAAAAAGTCTCCAAGTCTAAAAAACCTTGAAACTTTTTTTCAGTAGATTCTCAAGCACATAAATTGATGGATGGACGGGGCAGTCGGGTGATATTAAAGATTTTTTACAATAATCTCTAAATGTCATTTCCTTCATAAAGCGAATAAGGGTAATTTTTAGGGTTGAACAACGTATAATCAATTTAGGGTTGTTCAGGAGGGTATTCATACTTTTTAAAAATATATCGATGCAAAAAATTTGGGATGACATAATTTTGCCGAAAAAGCGAAATCCTGAATTATAAAAAATACTGGAAATATAATTAATGAAATAGAAACATTCCAGAAAAAACTATCGAATTTGTTTATGGATCAAATTGAAATATTTCGAAAATGAAAGTTAAGGAAACTAGAAAAATTCAGAAATGTAAAATTACCAATATTATAAAATTAACGACATTTTAAAACTCGATACATCAAATTCTCCCCAAAAAAATCTCGTAAACACGCACACTTACGAGTACTTCAACTTTGACACAGATTATATTTAACTTTTGAATTGTAAGCTCCTTTTAATTTCAAACTGCAGGTATATAAAATAGAATATTATTCTAACAGATAAAAAATGATAAACATTATTTTTAATTTTTCCCCCGGGAATTTTAATTTTTTGTAATTTACTAAATTCGAGGAATTTACGATTTCCGGGATTTTGAAATTTCCAAATTTGTCTAATTCCGTTAGCTTTAAATTTCCTTAATAAACATTTCCGGTAATTTTATTTGTTTTCGAAAATGTTCAGTTTTTAGGTTGTGAAATTGAGGCTTGTACAAAAGACCTGGATTAAAAATTGATGCAAATTCACAAGATTAAAATGACCTATTTGTTCCTTTAATTTAAAGTATGTCCTGAGTGGCGAAAAGTTTCACTGGCCCGAACCGGTTATAAATCGTTTAAAAATTGAAATGTTGTTATTTGTTTTGGTGTTACAAATTGTTTAATTTGAAATTCGACCTAGCTGGAGAAATGGTTTCCTGGCCCGGACCAGTTAAACCCGGTTTAAAAACACAGAAGATTCAAATGACTATTTGTTTAATTTGAATTATGTCCTGGCTGTTGAACCATTTCACTGACTGATGAAATGAACATTATTTCTTGTTGTTCAGTTTGTAATTCATCAGCTAAGTATTTTTTTTTCTTGCTTTAGGAGTAACAATTTCGACGGAGAAAACACCATGCCTGAGGTCATCAGGTAGCAAATGTGAGCACCGCTGTCCGGGTGATCAAGACGCAGTTTGCGGTACGGATGGCCGGACCTATCTGAACAAGTGCATGTTGAGGGTGGAAGTCTGCAGGGTGGGAATCGAACTCTCCCATTTAGGGCCCTGTAACAACATCTCAGCTCACAGGGAAAACTGCCCAGTTTCCTGTGACTTCGCTCCCCTAGATGGACCGGTTTGCGGAAGCGATGGAAATGTCTACAAGTCCACCTGCCAGATGAAGCTGCTCACCTGCGGGTAAGCAATGATATCGCACTGCTGCACTGTCAATACAAAAGTAACTTCGCGCCCCTCCAGACCAACGATTTTACCTTTCATTGTATCTTTCACGATTCCTTATCTGATCTCCACTCAGGAACGCACATGAATTTCAAAGGCTTAGAAGATTCATTAAATCCCTTTGCGATTTGTTAAGGGTTCAAATTTTAAAAATCGGTACAGGCGTCCTAAACTATAGCCCAAGCCAACTTCAAGTGTAAACATCTTCGATGAACGTTATAGATAGACTATATTGGAAAGACCAATAAAGTTGAAAAACTCTCGCATCGCGGACCCAAGGAAGGTACTTTATAGTGCAGGTGCAAACTCACAAACCTCAAACCCACGAACCTCAAACGCCCAAACCCGTAAACCCACAAACGTCAAACCCACAAACCTCAAACCCACAAAAATTATACCTCAAACCCACAAACCTCTAACCCATGAACCTCTAACCCACGAACCTCACACCAACAAACCTCACACCCACAAACCTCAAACCCCCAAACCCGTAAACCCACAAACCTCAAACCCAAAAACCTCAAACGCACAAACCTCAAACACATAAACCTAAAACCCACAATCCTCAAACCAACAAACCTCAAAACCGTAAACCCACAAACCTCAAACCCACGAACCTCAAACTCACAAACCTCAAACCCACAAAATTAAACCTCAAACGCACAAACCTCAAACCAACAAACCTCAAACCCGTAAACCCACAAACCTCAAACCCACGAACCTCAAACTCACAAACCTCAAACCCACAAAATTAAACCTCAAACGCACAAACCTCAAATCCACAAACATAAAACCCCCAAGCCCATAAACCTACAAACCTCAAACTCACAAATCCATAAACCTAAAACCCCAAACCCACAAACCTTAAACACATAAACCTAAAACCACAAATCCACAAGCCGACAAACAGCAAACCCACAAACCTCCAACCCACAAACCTCAAACCAACAAACCTCAAACCCCCAAACCCGTAAACCCCCAAACGTCAAACCCACGAACCTCAAACCCGCAAACCTTAAACCCACGAACCTTAAACCCACAAAAATTATACCTCAAACCCACATACTTCAAACATATAAACCTACAAACATCAAACCCCAAGTTCATAAAACTCGACATATAAGTAGGGGAATGTCGTCAAGGTTGGACCATCGTAATTTTTTTCCGTATTTTACACGCGACACTTATTAACCAGCGTGTCAACACTGCTTAAGGTAGTACCAAACTTTTGCATGAGTTTGTCTATCCAAAGCTCGTTCGTGAAAAGTGTGGTGCTGACTTGTCGTTTTCCGAAACACAAAAAGTTTTTCATTATCCTCTGAAAAAGGCTAATAACTCGAATCCAAAGCATGGAACCCTCATGGTAAGCATTTGTTTGTGTCATGTACTTTATAATTAACAACGTGCTATGGGGGTTACTTTCTTTCATAACTCGTTTGGCTGCGGCGTGTCGCAATGTGGTAATAATGCATGTTGTCAAGGTTGGACCACCCAAAATTTTTTTTTTCAGCGAAGATATTGTAACATAATAATAAAAATAACATTATATAACTTGAAAACGATGCTGCAATGTTCCATCAGGCACAACTTTATTGCGTGCATTGAATGCAATAGAGAAGTGCATTTAAAATGCGCAAATATCACGAGGAGTTACTTCATTTGTAAAAATTGTGAGTCAGAATAAGTCATTAAGATTTTTTTTGCTCTATTTCGATTAAAAAATAAAGAAATGCATTGCCCTTTTTCGTAGAAAATGTTCTTAACATTAGTTTTTGGGGGTGGTCCAACCTTGACTACATGGGCCAACCTTGACTACATTTTTTTTTTATATATATGCTTATTTTTCTTTCAGTCGAAGTAATTTCCTTCTAAGTCACAAAATTTGTAATATTTTAATCTAACTTTTGTGCTCTATTAAAGTAGCTACTGGAATTATTTTTTAAACAAAAGATATGGACAAGAGTCAAAACTATGTCCAACCTTGACGACATTCCCCTACATCATGCAGAATAGTCCACAAACCCACCAACCTTTAGGGTTTATGGATTTATGGGTTTATGGGTTTTACCCATGAACTCTAAACCCATGAACCCTAAACCCATGAACACTAAACCCATGAACCCTGAACCCATAAACCCTAAACCCATGAACCCTAAAACCATAAACCCTAAAGGTTGGTGGGTTTGTGGACTATTCTGCATGATGTACTTATATGTCGAGTTTTATGAACATGGGGTTTGCTGTTTGTGGGTTTGTGGATTTGTGGTTTTAGGTTTATGTGTTTGATGTTTGTGGGTATGAGGTATAATTTTTGTGGGTTTGAGGTTTGTGGATTTGAGGTTTTTGAGTTTGAGGTTTGTGGATTTACGGGGTTGAGGTTTAATTTTTGTGGGTTTGAGGTTTGTGGGTTTGAGGTTCGTGGGTTTGAGGTTTGTGGTTTTACGGGTTTGGGGGTTTGAGGTTTGTGGGTTTGCTGTTTGTGGGCTTGTGGATTTGTGGTTTTAGGTTTATGTGTTTGAGGTTTGTGGGTTTGAGGTTTTAGGTTTATGGATTTGTGAGTTTGAGGTTTGTAGGTTTATTGGCCTGGTGGTTTTCAGTTTGTGGATTTGAGGTTTGTGCGTTTGAGGTTTTTCGGTTTGTGGGTTTACGGGTTTGGGGGTTTGAGGTTTGTGGGTGTGAGGTTCGTGGGTTAGAGGTTTGTGGGTTTGAGGTATAATTTTTGGGATTTTGAGGTTTGTGCGTTTGAGGTTTGTGGGTTTACGGGTTAGGGGGTTTGAGTTTCGTGGTTTTGAGGTTTGTGAGTTTGAGGTTTGTGTGTAATGATATTACCGATTTCATGGTTGTGAAAGTTTCGAAATTTCGTGGTTCAGCTACCTGGCACGTTCATATTTTTAGGTTAGTTTTTTGCAGAAAACTAAAAAAGTAGCAGTGCTACATGAAATTATAATTCGTTAAGAATATTAAAAAAAAATTATTAGAATCGGTCAAAAATTGAGCAGTCAGCAGAATTTTGAACAAAATTTTGTAAAAAAAACTCACTGTGAGGCGGTACACAACGGAAACTCGAAAAACGTGGCATTTTGTGATACAAATTTTACCTTTAGCATAAATGTTCTATATACCCAGCCAAGTGATTTGACTCGTAGTACACTCAAAATTTTGGGTGCGTTCCCAAATTAGGGAGTGTTTTCTAAAAAATAACCGAAATTTTTATAGTTTGTGCTACAAGCATGATCTAGGGGTTGCTTCCGAGTGATTTCGACATGCTTATAACAAATGCAGTGTCAAAAATCTATATTTTGAATATATGTATATTTATTATTATTCACTTTTTCAATATATATTTTTAATCCAGTTTGAAACATTTATTTGACCACAAATTTAGCATCAAAGCCTGAAGGCCTAGAGTACGACACTGCGTACTTGTGTTCAAGCATGTTCAACCTTGTTCGAAGACAATAAATATTCAGCTAATTGATAAATAAATTATTACATAATTAAATAACTTTAATTAAAGGCATTAAATGGCCAACGGCCATACCACGCTGAAAAACCCAGTTCTCGTCAGATCACTGAAGTTAAGCAGCGTTGGACGCGGTTAGTACTTGGATGGGTGACCATTCAAGAATACTGAGTGCTGTTGGCACATCGTGGAAAACTATCCACCTAGAAACACTACCCGAATCGGGTAGTGTCACGCCTACCCTGAAAGGGAAATGGCTTCATGGTATACAAATAACTTATCAGTCGTCAACTGGCTACGTTTTGCAAGTCATATTAACGATAAAATGACCGTAACACAAAATGTGCACACTGGATTTGTCATATAAGCATGTCGAAATCAAGCGGAAACGACCCCAGGATCATGCTTGTAGCACAAATTATATAAATTTTGAAAATTTTGGTTATTTTTTTTTAAACACGCCTTAATTTGAGAAGGCACCCAAAATTTCGAGTGTCCCACGGGTCAAGTCACTTGGCTGGGTATATATAGAACATTTATACTGAGGGAAAAATTTATATCACAAAAGGTGGTGGTCTAAGCTGTTAACACATAAAGCAAAGGTTTTACCCTCCATATCATGGTCTAAGATCCTCACACGTCAAAGAATTATTTAAAAGGTTTATAACTGATTGAAAAACGTTTGGCTTGGCCTTTGACCACCGGAAATAGGGACCCATTAATAACCATCAAATTATAAAAGTTTTCTTATCATTTCTTACCAGCTCGGCTTTATCATATTACAGACAGGGTGTGGTGCGAACGAATAAGAAACATTGCCAGACAACCAGGCATTGCCGAGAATCATGCTGGCGAGGTGCCAAACCAGCTTGCGGAAGTGATGGGATCCTTTACTCAAACACTTGCAAAATGCGAGCCAAGAACTGCGGGTAAGAAGACTACTTGAAACACTTTTAAAACACTTGAAACTTTAAACTTTTCTACTCCCTACCCCCTCTCTCTAACCTTTTTTATGCTATCATTCTATATTCCTTTCTGTTATAAAATCCACACATAGGGTGGTCTGCTTCATCCTCTTCAATCCCAATATCTCAACCCTTGATGCTTGTCAGCAAATCACTCGAGTTCCCTTCAACCCTTTAGTTCCTTGATTTACTTAGTTATTCATGGACATTATGAGATTATGACCCTTCATTATACCAGGTGTTTTACTCTTTTGTACTATAAGGACCACTCCAAGGCACCCCTTCTTGAATTTCAAGTTTTCTCCATTTTTCTCTTGAAGGAGTTCAAATAATAATTTCAGCGTGTAGTTGATTGTAATCACAAATCCACTATTATTAACGTATTACCCTCAAAATTAATATGATAATTATATAAAACCCTGTTTAAAATTTTTATGTGATTTTCAGACTAACTATCAATAGTTTCCGAGGTACAATTTTACAGAAACTATTTTTCAAATCCTAATTTTCACAATACTCAAAAAATGTAATACTAAAATGTTAATGCTTATATTTTTATCGAGATTGTAAAAAAATAATTTTGTTGTAAACAATTTCTTGGATGCAGGGTCTAAAGTGTTGCGTAGTCTAATACACTTTGTGTAGTCTTGATTGAAAAGTGTGTAGTCGAAAATCAAAAAGTATGGAGTGGAAAATTAGCTTTATTTTATGAGCCAAATTTTTAGCTTTTTAACATAATATTTTTAAAGTATTAAAAATAAATCAAAATTCCTATTTATCTATCGTAGGCTTTATTCCTATTTATCTATCGTAGGCTATTCCCCCCTATTCCCACTTTTTGTGCTTTTTCTTTGTTTTTCTCAATTAATAACACCCAATAAGAAAATTCAACAATTTTTAGGGTTTCGTAGCCCCGGGCTGAAACCCTTATAGTTTCGGTCGGGTATGAGAAGGGCATAAGCGCCAACGATTTTTTTTCATAAATTTTTTTTTATAAAATTTAAAAATATTTTGTTCTTAGATTAGATTAGTTAGGAGTTAAATTAACGTCTCAATAGGCTACGAAAGCCTTCCTTGTAGGCACTTCGCGCCTACTTTGACTAACTTTTGTTTCAAAGTTAATTATTATTTGTTAAAAAATTCACTATTATGTTTTTGGTTGAGAACTCATTTTTTTTGGTTGAAAATTTAATTATTTCGTTAAAGTCGTGTTTTTTGTTGTAAATTCAACTTTCTTGGTATAAAATAAACTATTTGATTGAAATGAACTTTTTCGCTCGAGATTCACATTTTTTGGTTGAAAATTTCACTGTTTTGCAGAAAATTCGTCTTTTTATCTCAAAAATTTATCAATTTGGTTTATTTATTAATTTCTTTATTTAAAATTAAAAGCTTTTTTAGTTGAAAAATCAACTTTTTGTTTGAAAATTCCTGTATTTTGTTAAAAATTCATCTTTTTGGTTGAAAATTCAACTATTTAGTTAAAAATTCATGTATTTTGTAGAAAATTTATGTATTTTTGTAGAAAATTATTCTTCTTTGTTGAAAATTCATTTTTTTTGGTTGAAGGTTCATCAATTTAGTATAAAATTAAAAATAGATGTCTTTTGTTGAAAATTTGGTTAAAAATTTAACTTTTACCTTGAAAACTCATCTTTTTGGTTGAAAATTAATCTTATTGGTGCAAAAATTATCTTGTTAGTTAAAAATTCATCTATTTTTTTGAAAATTTTGTCTTTTTAGTTGAATGTTCATTTTTTTGGATGAAGATTCATCAAAATTTCGTCTTTTTTGGTAGAAAATTAATTTTTATTGTTCAAAATTTAACTATTTGGTTAAAAATACATGTATTTGGTTGAAAATTTCTCTATTTTGATAGAAAATTGATCTTTTTGGTTGAAAATTTTACTTAATCTGCATGGTTGAAAATTCATTTTTTGGTTAAAGATTCATAATTTTAGTAGAAAATTCATCTTTTTGGTTGAAACTTAATTTTTGTTATTGAAAATTTCTCTAGTTTGGTACAAAATTAATCTCCTTGGCTGAAAATTCATTTTCTTTTTGGAGATTCATCATTTCAGTAGAAAATTCATCTCTTTGATTGAAAATGTAACTATTTTTTCAAAATTCATGTATTTTCTTAACAATTTAATCTTTTTTGGGGAAAATTAATTCTTTTGTTGAAAATTTAACTATTTTATTCAAAAATCATGTATTTTGTTGAAAATTTCTCTATTTTGGTAGAAAATTAATCTTCTTGGTTAAAAATTCATTTTTTTGGTTGACCATTCATAATTTTAGTAGAAAATTCATCTGTTTGGTAGGAAATATAACCATTTCGTTACAAATCCATCTTTTTTGGTAGAAAATTCATCTTCTTGGTTGAGAATTCATCTTTTTGGTTGAAAATCCAACAATTTGGTTGAAAATTCATATTTTTTGTAGAAAATTAATCATGTTAGTTAAAAATTCATCTTTTTGGTTGAAAATTGATCTTTTTTGTTGAAAATGCAACTATTTGATTAAAAATTAATTTATTTTGTTGAAAACGCAATATTTTTCCTTGAAATGTTAGATATTTAAAGCGTTTGAATATGAATTGTTGATTAATTTTTTTTAAAGAATTTATTTCCCTATTTTCTTGAAAAATCTCCTCATTTCCCCTCTTTTAGAGCATTTTGGTCTGTGAAGCCCGTTATCGATACAGTTGAGCAAAATTTTTTTTGCTTCTTCTTGTAAGTGGGGGGGGGGGGGGGGGAGATTCAACATATAAAAAGTGTGTAATTCGAAAACTGAAACTTGTATTGGGCACAACAGCGCCCTCGACTTTATAGAACAATATTTAAATCCTATTTCTTATTGTAAAAGAACCACTTATTTTATAATTTTAAAAAACTGTAATAAATTGATTTAATTTTTTTAGGAAGCACGTATTTGAGGTACCAATGTCCTTCTGCGTATCTCGAGAGAGAACTTCCGGAAGTGCGGCTACAGCCTGTCCTCTCGACTGTAAAAACGAACCAGAAGTTTCCGTTTGCGGATCTGACGGACTTATCTATCGAAACGAATGTGAAATGCAGATGCTTAATTGCGGGTAAGAGACTTTATTTATCAAAGAAATATTTATAGATTCAGATTCCTCTTCCTATTTTAAGAAAGAATTCAATTTATCTAAAACTCAACTCAGTTTTATGTTTGATGATAAAAAATGTTATTTCTTGGAAAGGTGAAATAATATTATACAAACTGCATCCTACCGTTTTAATTTTAAAAAATCTTTCACATAAAATAGCTTTGCCAATAATCTCATCATTAGTTTCTTAAATTGCTTCCCTGCTAGAGATAATATTATCTCTCTTTATTATGATAAATAAATATCTGCTGATCTGCTGAGGCCTCGATGGCGTAATTCGTTAACGCTCCACTCATGTATAGTAGCGTTCCCGGTTCAAATCCGGGTTAAGGCAGATTTTTTCTTGTTCTTCACAAATTATTTGTCCGAGTTATTGTTGTAACATTAAAATTTGTATTAATTAAAACTTTAAAAACTTGGACATTAACATCTTTTAATGGTAATAACATCTTCCAAAAATAATTAGATTAAACTCACGTTGATAAAAAAATAGTACATTTGTAGTAATGGAGAAAATACGTATAGTATTCTCCTGTAAAAATGTAGCTATGAAGAACAAGATAAGATCTGCTGAGACTTCGGTGGCGTAATTGGTTAACGCTCCACTCATGTATGGTAGCGTTCCCGGTTCAAATCCGGGCTAAGGCAGATTTTTTCTTGTTCTTCAAAAATTACTTGTCCGAGTTATCGTTGTAACATTAAAATTTGTATTAATTAAACATTTTTAAACTCGGACATTAACATCTTCAAATAGTAATAACATCTTCCAAAAATAATTAAATTAAACTCACGTTGATCAAAAATAGTACATTTTGTCGCAGTGGAGAAATGCGTATAGTATTCCCCTGTAAAAATGTAGCTATGAAGAACAAGATAAGATCTGCTGAGACCTCGGTGGCGTAATTGGTTAACGCTCCACGGATAGCGGCGTTCCCGGTTCAAATCCGAGCTAAGGCCGATTTTTTCTGGTTCCTCAAAAATTATTTCTCCGAAGTAATAGTTGTAACATTGAAATTTGCATCATTTAAAAATAATTTATTTTTTAAACTCACAATAAAAAAATTCACAGGCAAGCTCGAAGAAAAGTAAGCGTAATGGATTTCGACAAGTGTAAGACTCGTCTTACAAAGTGTATGAAACAACAATCTCGATGTGCAAGTGAAGTGGATCCGGTTTGCGGAAGCGATGCAAGCACCTATTCAAATCAATGTCTCCTGAACGTGGCATCCTGTCTGTGAGTCTTTCACCACAATTTTTTAAACAAATAATTCCAATTTTCAGTTCTATAACACCGCAGGAATCACAGTGGTACAGCAGTTCAATTTGTAGGAAAAACAGGGGCATTTTTCTGCGAAAAATAGTGATTTAAAAAACTGGGAAATTTTTATCTTCTAAAAGTACCAGCGTATCACGAGTATCCTCAGTATATTTATAATGGACAGAAATAGACAATTTCAGGAAGTCCAACAAAATTATTCAAAATATCTTTTTGAGCTCTGCGGATAACACGTTTTTCCTAAGCCCACCCTTCTGCCGCAATTAATTAATTAATTAAAAACTAAAAATCATACATGCAGATTAGGGCGCCACAGTGGGGCAAAAAAATGTCTCTGGATAAAGTGATATTCAGAAGCAATTTGTGAACCGACTTAAACTTTTTTTTTTAAATTAAAGCTAATAAAATTCTGCATTAATAGGTTAGGGACGATTTTGAAAAAAGCTTTTTATTTTTTTTTTTTTATTTTATAACAAAATTGGAATTTTTTTTTAAAAGAGTACCGGTTTTCTAAAAATACTTGGATTCATTCCAAATTACATAGAATCAACGAAGAAACTATCCAGAAAAGTTGTCTAATAGATTAGAAATGGTTAAAAAGTGTATTAAATTTGTTATAAGCAAATAAGTGAGTGAAAATGGATTCATGGAGATTGGCAATGATTCGTGAATTGATTTGCACTAAATTTGAACAATTTATTGGAAAAAAAACAGTTTTTTAATCGAATTCATAAATATAATAAATAAATTGTTATTTTATAAGCAAATTTTATGAACAATTATCCATAACAGGTAGTTATGTTGAAATAAATCAAGTTTTTTCTATCGAATCGGCCAAAAATCATACGAAAATGTGACAAAATTATCAGATTTATTCATCCAATAATAACTGATGCTTTTTTAAACAAATTTAATTAACAAGTGCACTTTCTGGCTGTTTTTAGAGGTAAAAACTCAGGATTTTCAACGTAATGAAGTGTAAATAACTCATTTCTAAACTTTGAGGGACCTTATATGACAATCAACAATTTCCATTATTAGGAAAAAATGTTCAAACACATTTTTATCATCTGAGGCATTTTTTAAGGAAAAAATTACCTTTCTTTAGGGTATTAGCAGACTGTTATTTAGTAATGGCTCTGTGCTATCAGTCAATAACAATTGATAATTGTTTGAAGAAAATTATAAAACTAATTAAAAAACTAATTGAAATTAATCAAAAAGCGACTTTTGTATATAAATTGTTCAACTTTAGTGCAAATCAATTCACGAATCACTGCCAATCCCCATGAATCCATTTTCACTCACTTATTTGTTTATGAAAAATTCAATAAATTTTTTAACAATTTCTAAACTATTAGACAACTTTTCTGGATAGCTGCTTCATTGATTCTAGGTATTTTGGAATCCAAGTATTTTTCGAAAACCTGTACTCTTCTAAAAAAAATTTCATTTTTGTTATTAAGTAAAAAAAAAATAAAAAACTGTTTTCAAAATCGGTCTTGACTGATTTATGCGGAATTTTATTAGCTTTAATTTGAAAAAAAAAACGTTCGAATTGTCTCACAAACAGCTTCTGAATATCGATTTGTCCAGAGACATTTTTTTGCCCCACTGTGTGCAATTTTTTTTAGACCTAGACGATACCATATGAAACCATTTTTGGTAAACAATAAAAAAAATACCCCAAACACCCCAAAAGGGTATGAAACAACTTGAAAAATTAATCGCAGCTTAAAAAAAAGTGGGGAAAAATTTTTAATCAAAGGGGAATTTAAGTAAAATAAGAGGGAAAGGGGAAAAAATAGGGAACTGTGATCCCTTGATTGGTGTAGTACTACGGTGGTCCGAAAATTCGACTTTTGAATTTTTTATGACTGACCCCCTAATTTGTTCGTTTTCCGGAAAAATATATTCCAGATATTTTTTTTGTTATTAACTTTTTGTAAATTAAAGTTTAGTGACCTCTTGAGGAATTTTAGAGGAATAATTTCGACCCAATAAAGACGGTTTTTTAAAATGATTTTTGCAACATTACTTATTTTTGTTCAATAAAAAACAAGTTTCCAAGTATTTCTTATTTAATTTCCAATTGTTTAAACAATTCCTATTTGTCTAATTTTTTCCACCATATCGTGAAAAATTTGTATTTTCTGGCACACAATTAACGAATGTTCAAAGTAATATTTTGTTGTTAAGAATATTTTGCAATGGTTTGAACAATTTTAATTTGTTTAAACAATTGTTTGATCCTGGAAATCGTGGAAGTTAGTGTTTTCTGAAATTAATGTCCCAGGTAATGAATGTTAAGAGTGATACTTTTTATTAAAAACAATTTGTAATTGTGTACGCAGTTAATATAACTGGCTCCTTCTCAAAGGTAAAATGGAAAAAATTATAGTTTTTTTGAATCTCTTACACTAGTTCTCTTATTAATCAGATTCTCTTTTATTAACTAAGTAGATTCGGAAAAATAATTATACATGACGTAACAGAAAAAAACTATTTACAAAAATTATTATTGTTTCAAAAATTAGGGTATAAGTTTTTAAATAAGAAAATACTGAATAATAAGCAACATAGTGTGAGAGATTCAAAAATAATATAATTTTCTCCACCTTTTCTGTAAACTGGCGCAAGTGAATGATTTTTTTGATTGTTTAAATAATTGCAAACTGTTTTTCACAATAAATCGCTAAATCCAGAAAATAGTAACTTTTCCAGATTTATAGGGGAAAATCATTGTTTAAACAAATGAAAATCGTTTAAATAATTTATGCTGTCTTTTACAAAAAATATCACTCCTAGAATTCATTAAATACGTTATTGATTCCAGAATGTAGTAACTTTTCAAGATTTCTGGGGGAAAAATTGTTTAAACCAATGACATTGTTTAAATAATTGCAAAATATCGTGAAAAAATGATTAAACAAATGAAAAATGTTAAAATAATTATCAAATATGTTAAACAAGAAATATTATTCTTGAAATTTACCAACTATATCATTTATCCTAAAAAATAACAACTTTTCACGATTTACAGGCGAACAAAATTGTTTAAAAAAATAATAATTGTATAAACCATTCAAAATGTTATAAAATATTAAAAGACTTATAATTTATCGAATAAAAATAATTCATGTAGAAAAAGTGCCGAAAAATACCATTTTTAGCATGAATTTTACATATAACTATTATTTGACATTTTTTGGGGCATTTTCGGGATACAATGCAAGGGGATTGTGGGGGTCGAAATTGAAATTTTTTGGGTGGAAATTATTCCTTAAACATTTCTGAAGATATGAATAAATTTTAATTTACACAAATTAAATGACAGGTACTTATTTTTGCCATTTTTTCAAAAAGCTTTTTGAACTTTTTTTTTTAATGTCACCCACATAAGTCAGTTTTATAGGGTCGCAAAAAACCCCATAAGTGAAAAATTGGGTTTTGCGAGTTTTTGTCGCTAATTATGATTTTTGCGGTTTTTTATATACAAATTGTTTATAATACATAAAATGCTACTTTATACTGATAATTAGATGTTTATATAAATTGTTTCAACAATTAATTATTATTTTTAGCAATTTTCTCTTAGAACATAGTTAGAAAGTCGCGATTTTTTCCGAATTTTTCAGCTTATTATAAACTTTTCAGTTAGAGCGAACCAATAAGAAATTACATTTAACATATATAATTGTTTAAACAATTTATTATTTATAATAATATTCTCTTAGGATAATGCTAGAAAGTTGCTATTTTTTCTATAATTTTTGTTAACTTGCACTAATTATTACCTTACTCTAAGTAAAAAGTGGACAAAAAATTGAATATTTTAGAAAAAAACCGCAGCTTTCTAGCATCATTCTGAGAAAATATTGCGATAAATAATGTATTGTTTAGACAATTATGCTTGTTAACTTGAATTATATATTACGTAACTTCAATTGAAGAGTTGAAAATAACTTGAAATAATCGGAAAAAACTGCGATTTTCTAACTCTATTCTAAGAGAAAATCGCTAAAAACAATAATAAATTATTTGAACAATTTATATAAACATCTATTTATCCGTATAAAGTATTAAAAAACCTGCAAACAAATCATAATTAGTGCAAAAACTCGCAAAACCCAATTTTTCACTCATGGGGTTTATTAGGACCCTATAAAACAGACTTATGGGGGTGATATTAAAAAAAAAAAGTTCTGATTCGTATTCTATAGCCAATTTTGTAGAGAAATATTGAGTTTTAACTCAATTCACCCAACATTGACGATTCTGAATTAAATTTAAAAAAACATCTTTGTGTCTTATAGGAAATACGTGTTTAACTTCACGGGGCTTGCGAATATAATTTTTTTTAACACATTTATTTTTTTGTGTGGACTCGAACAAATTTCCGGGCGATATGCATGAAAATTCATTACAAATTTCCAATGAATTTTCGGACCACCTTACCGTCAAACATGGTAATTTCGGACACCCCTAAATTCCTTAAATTGATAGGATAAATTACTCAAAACTGTTCCAAAAATCTGGAAGCAGTTCCACCCCTAACAGGTTTTAAATTCTGGTTAAAACCACCCACCTTAAGTAATTTAAACTATCAATTTATGAATGTCTCAATTTACCCCCCATTTCCGAAATTACCCCATTTGACCGTACTGTGCACCCTAATGTAGCACAATTCTAAAAACCTGTTTATTAAACAATATCAGGGCAATAATTTAACAAAAATTTAATTGCAGAAAGGGAATCCAATTGGCCCATGTCGGACAGTGTACAACCTTGAAGGAAACAGAACAATGCCCTGAAGATTGCAATGACGTGCCCGAAGAACCAGTTTGTGGAAGCGACGGAAACGTTTATCGGTGATTAAAAGCATCATTTGGATTCTTGAGTGTCTATCTTTGGACTTAAAGTCATCTTTCTTGTCTCGATCTATAATTATGATAAGGAGGAATATCCTGAATATCAAGCCAATATTTCATCGAATTAAACCTCTCCACTTTTTGGCGACAATAAATATAATGTTTTCTTTTTTTGAGAAGTTTGAAGACCTTACATTTTAATCCTATCTCGGTTTGTTATTATCTCTTAGATTTATGGACTCGTTCTTTAAACAAATGAAAAGAGTAAAAATTATTTCTTTTTTAACTGTATGATTTATTGAAATATTTGGTATTGGAACCACTTTGAGAGGGCAATATATCATTGTCAAAAGAATGATTAGTTTGGAATGGATTTCTTTATCAGTTCAGAAATATTTGTCTAGAGGTTTTTGATGTAGAAGAATCTTCTTTTTCTTTCAGTTATTTACTTTTTATTCTTTTATACTTTTTTGTGATAATAATAGAGAATTCTTTTTTTTCAGATCTTTGTGTCACCTGCAGCGTGAGACTTGCGGTCAAAGAGTGGTTCAAGTTCCTGCCCAGCATTGCCGCACCACTGCACTTTGTAACCAAATCTGCAACGGAGAACGACAGTTTGTTTGCGGGTCCGACAACAAATTGTACCGCAATGAATGTGAAATGAAGAGGGACAATTGCGGGTAATTTGAAACATTTCTTTACTTTCACATGTGCTGTTTTTTTTTTAATTTTTGGGATTCATGATTAAACGATTGAAAATTTGTACAAAGTTTTTGAGAAATATTAAACTCTCTTAAAATGAACAGTGAAATCTCACTGGTTCACTCATTGAAATTCCGTCACTGGTTTAATCAGTGAGGTTCACTGGTCACTCAGTATACCAGTAGTCATCTAGACGTACGCGTTGTCCTCCAGCTGGTTGGGTATGACACTTATCATTCTTAACTTATCATTCATCACCTTTGCAAAATTATCTTTTAAAACCGCACTTTATTCTTAAAACAATAAATGAGGGTCGGGCTTCAATATAATAGGATATAATATCATATTGCGCCCAACTGTGGGAAGGCCCGTCATTACGTCAACGTGTCGCGTCGCTCAAAGTCAAACCCAAATGGTTAGGGGCCTCCCCACTTTGCAACGTTGTTTTAGTTGAGTTACTTACTGGTTCAGCCAGTGAAAATCGGACAATCACTGGTTCACCAGTGATAATTCAAAATACTGATTCAACCAGTAACAATTTCACTAGTTCAGTTTAAGAGAGAAGATAAACAAATGTAGATCGTTTCTTAATAAGTAACTTCAAATTCATATCTATATTTTAATTAATATTAGCATAACATACAAATATTCCCTATTAGTTTCCTACAAAAAATTTCCCTCATGAGGAAGCCTAAAAGACCTTAAAACATGTTGGATCCTGGTAGTACGCAAAAGAGGGATAAATAATAAAGAAAAGAGAGCGAAGTGGTTTGGTTGTCGCTTTTCTTTATTTTCTACTTCTTTTTTTAATGGTTATATAACTGTCTCTAATGAGCCGATTACAATGTTGTTTAGAAACATATTTCTCTCATGTTAACTCCTTTTGTGCACTTATGTTACACAAATTGACTTTCTTTAGTACATCTTTCTTCAAAAAACTGTTTTTTTTTTAACATACTTCTTTTAAGCCTGCTTGTGCAATTTTGTTACACAATTTGACTTTTTAAAGTTTTTTTTAAATGTAATTTCAAATTGTAAAGAAGATTTTTTAATCGGTATTAGGGTCGATAATATTTAATTTTTTCTGCAATCAATTAAAAAAAATATATATATTTTTCTTTTAATAAAACAAAAATTAGATTTTTTCATCCCGGACTGACTCACCGGACTCATCAGTAAGGCTATGTGAATCAGTCCTGCCTTATAAAATTTAACAGACCTAAATTCCATTTTAATGTATATTTTCCAAAAAATGTAATATTTGTAAATTTTTCAGTTGATAATTTAATGCATTTCAACCACAGATAGGGGTTGAAACCTAATATAATTGATATAAATTTTAATTTTATTTTTAATAAACACAAAAAAAAATTATAACGTGCCGGCCACAGATAGCGGGCAAAACTTAAATTGAAAGATCAAAAATTATAAGGTTGATAAGAAATTATTATTATTTCCATGAAATAATTAGTGCACCAACAAAAAAGGCAATTTTAAACTCATCCTCAGTAATATTCTTCCTTCTCATTCTCTTCCAATACTTCTGCCCATGTATATTATTAATATTCGTAATTAATAGTAGAATTAATTAATATATAAGTATTGGAAGAGAAGGAAGAAAATTACTGAGGATGAGTTTAAAATGACCCTTTTTTGATTCACTAATCATTTCATAAAAATAATAATAATTCTTTATCAACATAATAATTTTTGATCTTCCAATTTAAGTTGCGGCCCCTATCCGTGGCCGAAACATTCTAAATTTTTGTTTGTAATTTGAAAAAAAAACCTAAAATCTTTCAAATCCGTTGGAATACTTTCAAATTATTGGAATATATTAAAATTTGTTTGGAATCTCTTAAAATACTCTGTTTAAAGATTTTGAAAATTCCTTTGAAATCTTAAAAAATACCCTAAAATCTTTAAAATCCTTTGGAATATTTTCAAATTATTGAAATCTATTACAAATTTTTTGGAACCTTTTAAAACACCCTAATATTTCTAATCCTTTGAAATGTATTGAAAACCCTTCAGACTGTTGAAGCTCTTGAAAATATTCCTTGAAAATTTTAAAAATACGCTTGAACCTTTAAAATTCTTTCGAATCCGTTCAAATTATTGGAATCTATTAAAAGTTCTCTGGAATCTTCAAAAATACCCTATAATATTCCAAATCCTTTGAAATACCTTAAACATTTTTAATCGTTCGAAAATACCTGGGAAACTTTAAAAATATTTCAAATCCTTTGAAATATTTTGAAATCCCTTGAAACTTTTTGCAAACAAATAAAATTTCACTGAAAATTAAAAAAAAATACCATAAAATCTTTCAAATCCTTTGGAGTATTGTCAAATTATTGAAATTTATTAAAAATTCTTTGGAATCTTTTAAAATACCCTAGTATTTCAAATACCTTGAAACTGTTTAAAGCTCTTGAAAATACCTCGGAATTTTTAAAAATACTCTTAAACCTTTAAAATCCCTTCAAATTATTTAAATCTATTAAAAAATCCTTGGAATTTTCAAAAACACCCTAAAATATTTCAAATCCTTCGAAATCTTTTGAAGTCTTTTAAAACTATTGAATGCTCTTGAAAATTCCTTGACAATTTTAAGAAATAATCTGAAATTTTTTAAATCCTTTGGAATACTTTCAAATTATTCAAATCTAGTTAAATTCTTTGAAATCTTTTAAGATATCCTAATATTACAAATCCTATAAAATCCCTTGAAGCTTGTAAATTTTAAAGAATACCCTAAACATTTTTTAATCCTTTGGAATCCCTTCAAATTATTCAAATCTATTAAAAATTTCGTGGAATCTTCAAAAATACCCTAAAATATTTTTAATCCTTTGAGATCTTTTTAAGACCCTTACAATTATTTACTGCTCTTAAAAATTCCTTGGCAATTTAAAAAAATACTTTTAAAACAATTTTTAAATCCTTTGGAATACTTTCAAATTATTGAAATTAAATTCAATCTGTTAAAATACCCTAGTATTCCAAATCCCTCGAAACTGTTTAAAGCTCTTGAAAATACTTCGAAAATTTTAAAAATATTCTTAATCCTTTAAAATCCTTTGGAATGCCTTCAAATTATTTAAATATGTTAAAAAATCCTTGGAATCTTGAAAAATATCCTAAAATATTTCAAATCCTTCGAAGTCTTTTGAAGCCTTTCAAAACTATTTAATGATCTTGAAAATTCCTTGGCAATTTTAAGAAATAACCTAAAATTTTAAAAATCCTTTGGAATACTTTCAAATTTGAAATCTAGTAAAAATTCTTTGAAATCTTTTAAGATATCCTAGCATTCCAAATCCCTTGAAACTGTTTAAAGCTCTTGAAAATATCTCGGAATTTTTAAAAATACTCTTAAACCTTTGAAATCCCTTCAAATTATTTAAATCTATTAAAAAATCCTTTGAATTTTAAAAGATACCCTAAAATATTTCAAATCCTTTAAAATCTGTTGAAGATGCACTTGAAAATTCCTTGGCAATTTTAAGAAATAACCTACAAATTTTAAAATTCTTTGGAATACTTTCAAATTATTGAAATCTATTAAAAATTCTTTGAAATCTTTTAAAATACCCTAATATTTGAAATCCTACGAAATACCTTGAAACTAGTTAAAGCTCTTAAAAATTCTTCGGAAATTTTGTCAAATACCCTAAAACTGTTCAAATCCTTTGGAATAATCCCTTCAAATTATTTAAATCTATTAAAAATTCCTTGGAATCTTCTAAAATACCCTAAAATATTTCAGATCTTTTGAAATCTTTTAGAATACCCTAAAATCTTTTCAAATCCCTTCAAATTATTGAAACCTATTACAAAAATTGTAAAATTTTTTAAAATGCTCTACAATATTTCAGAGTTCAAGAAAATCCAGAAATAGGTAGAGCCTTGAATTCAATAGTGGTTAATCCATGGCTTAATTTATTGAAAAGAAAGTAACAAAACTGATATTTTCATTTTAAAAAGTGTCGAAAAAGTGACTCAAGAAAAAAGTGACTAAGTGCTTTTTACAGAAGTTCCCGAACTTTTTGCATTTTTTTTTTCTTCAAAATACTTTACTTTTCCTGACCAACAAAAAGTTCTGATTACGACACACTTAATTTAAAAGATCAAAAACTTTTTAAATGTCCTAGTTTTATAAAATGAGCTTTTTAAAATGAATCTAAATTTTCAGGAAACATGTCTACGTGGTGCCAATGAAACGTTGCGTACAAGGATTCCTGTTTCGAGGATGTCAGAAAATTTGTCCACCGTTTTACGACCCCGTTTGCGGAACTGATGAAATGACCTACAGCAACGAATGTTTCCTCGAGATCGAAACCTGCCGCAGTAGAAATCACGTGACGAAAAAATATCTTGGAGTTTGCGGTCAGCCGACTGATGAGCCAAAAAATTACTTGTATTAGATCCGCTTGGATAATCGATCATCTAAGCTGACCCAGTCAAGCAAATCAATCGAGCAAGATTGATCGTCGATAGTGAAAAATCATCTCCTTCCGTTTTCACGATCGATCTTTCACCAAGATTGTTTATTGCTCAAAGCTTACTAGTGCGGCATTGCGCTGAGAAAAAGGTTTCGACAAAACTGCTATTTTTAATTTTACACATTTTCACGAAACACTTCTCTTGCTGCAAAGAGCAAACGAATTTATAACAATTGCAGAAAATTTATACAATTTATCAAATTTAAAATTATAGAGAATTATCAACATGCAAATAGAACTGATAACTTTTTATTTAAATATTGTGTAAATTTTGTACCAATTTTACACAATCGTAATAATTTTATTTTGATGTTGACACACAAAAAAGACTTTCTTTCGAGATTTTGAATTTAAGAGTCTTGCCAGTGCTCGAAAAGTTGGGTATGATGCCTGACAATTAAAGTGAGAAAAGAAATATAAGATAAGTGAAGAGAATTTTCGAAAAATCCTGCCCTTGCGATCTGAGGTGCTATGACTTTCTTAATTTATTATATTTTCCTTAATGATGGAAGTACCTCCGGTCGACCAATGGACAATCACGATGTGCCAAAAAGCGATTCGCTCAAAATTGGAACTTTTTTCTCCTTTTTATACAATCTTTCTCATTGAAAATCGATTAAATTGACAAAAAAAATTATAATGAGTATTTTATATACAAACAAGAATCAGAAATAAAATTGTATACACAAAATTTTCATTGCCAAGAAAAAGGAGGATGAATTAATGAAAAGGATTCTGTGTAAAGGAGTTACTTAAGTTCCTCCAAATTTTTTAACTTATTTATAAGAAATCGTGTAATATCGCCGTTTTATCAAAACTTTTATACTTAGGATTTAATGCTGTTTAAATTATTCAAATACGTAATTTGTGAATGTGATTAAAATGATTTGAAAATAAATCAGATGAGCTTTGCATATGAATTTAGAATTAAAGCGGCGACATAAATTGGATGCTCAATTCGCATTTTTTATACCTTCGCACATACGTGACAGTAGATGCATATTATTTATTTTAGAACTAATTTTGACGAAATATATCACTTGTATTCGACCACAATTGCTTATCAATCATTTTTAGTAGAACTGTAATTTCTAAAGATTTTATTATTTACAGATGAATTTAAAAATTGGTTTTAAAGTTTTTTTTTTCAAAATATGTAATATTTCCCCTTTAAAAAAAAAAAGATTTAATTAAAATGCCCTTAGTTTAAAAACCTTTGAATACGTATATCTAATGATATTTTGTCACCATTACGCAGTTTAATAATATCGCTGGAAATTTCTAGGAATTATTATTATATTGAGAGAAATGCTCTTATTTTAAAGAACCTGCGTATTTACCCTTTGATATGTGATGTGTTCATATAATTATTATTATCCCCCACTTATTATATTATTATTATTATTCATTCCATGTCCTTAATTTATTACTGATCATGTGAGCATCGTTTTGTATTGAAACTAACACTGTAAGCATTTGTCTATAATAAATTATATACATATATTTTACAATAGCATGAATTGTTTTCATTCTTTTACCCTATTTTTCAAGAATTTTGTAACAAAATTTGTTATGAACTTTATTAGACTAAATCAAATGAACTAGAACTAAATAGTTTCATATAAAATTGATCGGGGAATCCAAATTTTGGGTCTCAAGCACTTTGAAAAACGCCTTCAGCGTTCATTTTGATGTTTTTACGAATTTTTTCGAAATTGATGGATTCCATTTTTTTCCATATATTTATTTTTCTGTTTCTAACAAGACTCTGAGAAAAATATAAAAAAGTAGTAGGCTTTTCCATAATTTCGGATATAATTTATTTCAAAAATTAAGAAAATGTTTTGTGACTTCAACAGTAAAAATATAAACTTTTAATTTTTTCATAAAGTATGAACATTTTTTCTATCGAGAAAAAACGTTTCTGAAATGGATGAGGATTAAAAAACATTATACAACCAATTTATTGACTTTTGAAGTTTACTAAAGAGAGTAATGAGTCAACCATTAGAGCTAAAATAAATAAATTTGTTCACAAATTTTTTGAAAGTCTTATTTATTGTGGAAAATTTTTATCTTGTCAGAATCAACGTTAGTAGTTTATGAAAAAATCAAAAAAGTCGAATCGGTTAATTTTGAGAAACTGAATTTTGAAAAATTTTGTGAAAACATAAAAGAGAACAATCAAGGCGTTATCGAGAATGATAAGAACTCATTCGTAAAAATTCAAGGTGAATTAAAAAAAATGCAAGTAAATTGAAAAAAAATCCAAAATATTCCACTGATTTCAGTCGATTTGGCGTGAATTTAGAAGAATTAAAGGGAATTTCGAAAGCCTAAAAATTCAACGTGAGTTTAAATGACTTCAGAGTAAATTAAAAAAAAATCTAATCCATTTGCTTGAGTAGAATTCAGTGAATTTAAAATAATTCATAGGAATTAAAAACATCAAGAGAATTCCAAAGAATTCAGGTTGAATTCCAATTGAGTTCAATTTTTTTTAAAATCCAATATATACCACGGATTTCAGTAAAATTGGAGTTAATTTAGAAGATTGATGAAATTCATGAGAATATAATTGATAAAAAATTTTTTAAACCAAAAAATGTCCATTGCATTGAGTAAAACGGGACTTGCGCTCGCAAGTTTTTTTTCGCGCCTATAGCCTTTTAAAATTGAAGGTCCAAGCATCAACAACTGTAATTTGGTGATTGTGAATTCTCTTTTGTTAAAGTTCCTTCGGCTTTAACGAATACATTCTCATCTAGTATCTCGTGCTTGGCACTCGATTTTGTCAAAAATGTCCAAAATTATTCAGATATTGCAAAATAAAGTACAAATTTTATTTTTCATGATTACTTTAATATTTGTTCCTTATTTTGCACTAATTTTAATTCTCAGCTACCTACCGTGAAAAATATATCATTTCAATAAAGTTACATTATTACAATTCATAATTTGCATTATTAAAAATTTTATTTGTTTATTTTCAATGTTATTTTTTACAATTAAAACTAAAAATACACATCTTAGCGTAAGGTGGCTCTGAGCAAATTTGTAGATATAATTTAGGCGAAAATTTTTGTTCAATAAAATGTTATTGTAGCTTGTGTCCTTTTTCCAAAAAGTTAATTTTTTTACTTTCACTATATTTTTATAACAAGAGTTTATAACAAATTTGTAGATATTTTTTGGTTGATCAGCTTTTATCTTTTAATTTTTTTCGTCTCTTATCTCGTTTTTTCGAAAATTTAATTTTGTATTTTAAATCTTATTTTCGACGATTAAAAGAAAATCTACTCGTCCTATCTAACAATTATTAATAACAAATTTCTAGATCCTTTTTGGGTGAAAAACTTTTGTGTTTTAATTTTTTTTTCGTACCTTGCGTCGTTTTTCAACAAAATTAATTTTGTTATTTTTAACCCTAATTAGTCACACGGGGTGAAATTCAACCCAAAAATTTTTCGAGCTCCTCTTAGAGGAGCTTGTTACCTTAACTTCACCGATTTAGTTTAAATATTTAAACAATTAATTTTGGTTACAAAAACTAAAAGATCATCTTTTGGAATCCTTAAATACCTAGCAATTTTCTTAGATTTTTAGGACCCAGTGTGACTATTATGCGATTCTACTGAAGTGTGACTAATTAGGGTTAATGTTATTTTTTACGACTAAAACAAAAACTAGGCGTCCTATAAAAAAATTATTGATGACAAATTTGGATGAGTTTTCACTCTTTGTTGAAAGAGCAACTTTTGTCTATTCATTTTTTTCACAGCTTGTGTCGTTTGTCTAAAAATTATATATATATATATATATATATATATATATATATATATATTAATGCTGTTTTTTACGAATAAAACAAAAACTACGCATCCTGTCAAAAAATAATTAATCACAAATTTGTAGCTCTTTTATTGGGTGAACAAATTTTATCTTATTATTTTTTTTCGCAGCTTGTGTCGTTTGTCAACAAATTTTATTTCATTTTTTATTTAGTTTTTTAAGAATAAAACAAAAACTACGTGTCCTATAAAAAAGTGATTAATAACAAATTTGTACATCTTTTTCATGTGCACAATTTTTGTTGACCCACTTTTCTCGTATCTTGTATAGTTTTACCAGCAAAATGGCATTTTTGATTTTTCATAATTTTTTGTGCGGGCAAAATATGCATTTTCGATGTTTCAAAAAAATTTAAAAAGTTGTTGCGATAATCTTGTAGAGTGTTCAAAATGTAACATTTTTCTCTCTTGGACATTTTTGCATATCGTGCGTTGTTTGGCATAAAATGTTCATTCGAGTGAATTTAGAGAACTTTAAGGAAAATGAGAGAATTCTGTGACATTCATAAAAATTCAACGTGAATACAAAAATGTAAGTACATTTAAAAAAAAATCAAAATATTCCACTGATTTCAGTAAAATTGGCGTGAATTTAGAACAATTCAAGGGAATTCAAAAGAGTTTGACAAAATGCCTGAGAATTCAAGGTAAGTTTAAACGACTTCAGATTGAACTTAGAAGAATTCAAAAGGGGTTGAAAACATCAAGAGAATTCCAATGAATTCAGAAAAATTAAAAATAATTTAGGGTGAATTCAAAGTGAGTTGATAATAATTTAAAAAAACCTACAATATTCCACTGACTTCAGCAGAATTTGAGTGAATTTAGAGGAATTTAATAGCCTTTGATAATAAAAAATATATAATTGAACAAAATTTAAAAAATTTAAAAACTGCCATTGAATATAGTAAAATGAAACAAGAAGAATTCAATAAAATCTAAAATAATTCAAGGTGAATTAAAAAAATATATATTCAAAAAGTTTATTGAATTCATTAAAGGTATGAATTAAGAAAAATTAAAGGGAATTCAAAAGAATGTGATAAAACGCCTAACAACTGAAGGTGCGTTAAAAAAACTTCAGGGTAAATTTAAAAAAAAAATACATTGAATAGAGTATAATTGAGTGAATTCAGAAAAACTCCAATCAATTTTAAAAAATGCAGGGCAAATTTAAAAAAATTAGAAAGAATTAAACATAAATTAATAAGATCCAAAATTCAAAATATTCCATTGATTTCAATAAAAACAGAGTTAATTTAGAAAATTTCAAGAGAATAGAGCAAAATTTGTTATATCAAAAAAAAATACTTTGAATTCAGATAAATGGGATTGAATTGAATTAATGAATAAGAATATGGTAAAGTCCATAAGAATTACAGGTGAATATAAAAGTCTTCGAGGTGAATTGAAAATAATTCAAAATTAAAAAAAAGAGGCATCGAATTCAGTGGGTTTCAAAGAATCCAGGGCGATTTATAGGAATTAAAGAGAACTGAACGAAATTCAATAAAATTCAGAAATCCTTGGGTTCCCTGTTTTAATTTATTGGGCAAAGTGACCTAAAGTAATCTTTTTATTTTAAAAAGTGACTGTATGGCAGACCTGGGAATTCAAAATTAAATAGTTTGAAATATAAAGCCTTGGGAATTCAAGAACGTTTACTTTAAACGCTAAATACTAAACAGTTATAAAATTTAGTCATTTAGGAATCTCAATAAACTTTAAACGCCTTTAATTTTTCTAAGTATTTTATTTTTCAATTGAAAAAATTTATTTACTTACGGAATTTGACAAAACTTATTTCCGAAGTGCAATTTAATATTTCCATTGTTAAATATTGTATCTACTCCTTGTTGAAAAATTTCCTCAATTTCTCAGTGTATGTATTTAACTGTAAAAAGAAATTTCAATTATTGCAAGTGGATTGTGAATCAAAGCTGTAAATTGTAAGAAAAAAGGACTCACCAATGAAAATTTATTATTAGGAAACTTTTTCTTGATTACACAAGACAAGGTTATCTCTTCAAGTGTGTCGAATGGCAATTCATTCAGGAAACCTACTCGAAATTATGTTTGTATCTAGTATTGATTACAACCAAACATTCAAGTGTTTCCATTAATGATACAAATGAAAAGAGATCTTTGAAGTCATATATCCTGTTGATCCAATTGTTGCTTTCTGATAATCCAAGTATCTTATTTAAAAAATGCGGTTGATCCCCGTTTTTAAACCTCAAATCGAATTTTGTAAAATTTCTCCATAATCCTGAGCTTATGTTTCACCACCTTTTAGAAACTGGAAGGCAAAATTCCCAATATACTTTTTATCAATACTTCAGAGGAGTTTTCTGAAAGTTACTCAAAAAAGGGAATTAGTTGTAGTTACACAATAACGAAGTAAGCAATAGTTATGATTAATTTACAAATAAATTAATAATAGGTTACTTTCAAATGTACTTCTTTAAACAGAAAGAGGATTTCAAAATCTCAGGCCTCGGACTCACCTTTGAGATCAGAAATAGTGCAGTGTCACAACATTTAAAAAATAGTGTAAAAATAATGTCATAAAATTTTTCAAGCATTAAAATTGAAACACAATCTTCATTTAAAATGTTATTCTTTAGTACATACATTATCAAATTTCCTATTTATTTATTGCAGGCTTGACCGTCTTTCCCCTTTTTCTCATTTTTCCACTTAAATACAAACTGAAGTAGTAGAAAGAACCAAATAAGAAAATCCAACTATTTTTGATTGAAACTCTTCTTTCTTATTAAAAAATTGTATTATTTGGTTCAAAATTGTATAATTTTGTTGAAAATTGAACAATTTTGTTAAAAAGTCATACTTCTTTGTTGAAAATTGAACAATTTGATTGCATTTTTTTCTCTTGGCTAAGAAATTTTTTATTGAAAATTTAACTATTTTTTTTAATTCATCTTTTTGATTTGAAAATGTATCTCTTTCTGTAGAAATTTCATTTTTTGGGTTAAAAACGCAACTGCCTTGTTAAAAATGAATCTGTTTCGGTAGAAAATCAACTTTTTTGTTGAAATTTCACATTTTCGGATTGGAAATTCTAATGTTTTGTAGAAAATTTGTATTTAAGGCTCAAAAATGAAAAAATTTGGTAGAAAATGTAACTATTTGGTTGATTTATGTAATTTGTTGAAATTTTTTCTTTTCTGGTAGAAAATCAATTTTACTAGTTACAAATGCAACTATTTGGGTGAAAAATAATCGGCTTTGGTTGAGGATTCAAGTACTTTGTAGAAAATTCACCGTGGTTGCTTAAATCCAACTGTTTTTTTATGTTAAATTAAATTTTTTTTTTTAATATTAACTATTACATTTTTCGTTGAGAATTTATCTTTTTAGGATGTAAATTAAAATGTTTTGTAGAAAATTCATCTTTTTGGCTTGAAAAATCAACAATTTGGTAGAAAAATGAACTATTTGGTAGAAAATGCAACTTTTTTTGTGCAACACTTTTGATTAAAAATGGATCTTTTTTAGTTTAAAAATTCAACTATTTAGTTACAAATTTATAGAAACGAAAATTTTTTTTTTATTTTATTAATTAAAACTGGACTCATATCACATTCGTCGTTTGAACCATTTGATTGAAAATTAATGTAATTTGTTGAAAATACGGGCCGACTGAAAAATCATGAAAAATAAAATACCCGAAACAAAATATCCGAAACTAGAAAATTCCCGAATCTAAACAATTAAAAAAATTGTTTTTCAGTCAATATTATTTATTTATTAAAAATATAATAAGATATTTTATCAAAGATAATTTTTTTTAATGTAATTTAAAATAACAATAATTGAAACAAAAATGTGCCCATGCAAGTTTTTTTTTTGGAACTGTGCATATTCTGTTTTTTAAATTATTGCTCTTGTAATAAAAATCTTGTTCTTGTATTGTTCTTTTGCAATGAGAAATATTTTTTCAATTATTGTTATTTCAAATTCAAACAATAATTTTAAAAAATACACTGAATATGCAAAATTGTTTAAATTCAATAATTTGCTAGTGTCGGAAATTTTTCAGTGTCGAATATTTTATAATTCGGCACTTTTCTGCCGGAAATTTTATGATTCGGGAATTTTCAAATAAGCTAATATTATAAATTGTTCGGGAATTTTATTATTCGAGAATTTTCCAAGTCGGAATTTTTATAGTTCGAAAATTTTATAATTTCGGAAATTTTCTATTTCGAATATTTTCTTTTTCGGGAATTTTTACAGTATCAACTATGTTATAGAAAATTCGTTTTTTTATTGAAAATTAATTCTCTTGAATGAAAGTTGAACTACTTAATTTTTGGTTAAAAATTGATCTTCTTTAGTTTAAAAATTCAACTATTTAGTTACACATTTTGAGAAAAGAAAAAAAAATATAAATCTTTTCTGGTAGAAAATTAAACTTCTGTGTTGAAAATGCATCTTTTTTGGTTGAAAATTTAACTATTTCGTTAACAATTCAAATCTCTTGTAGAAAGCTAATTTTTTTGTTAAAAATGCAACTGTTTGATTGAAAATTAATCTGTTTTGGTAGAGAGATCAACTATTTTGTTGTAAATTCGCCCATCTTGGTTCAATTCAACTGTTTTTTATTTTCAATGAAAATCTTTTCTTAGTTAAAATATCAGCTACTACATTTTTGGTTGAGAATTCATTTTTTTTTTCGATAACAATTCAACTACTTGGTTGAAAGTTAAGCTACTTTGTTGATTAATAAAAAAAAGTAAGATATACCCCCCCCCCCCCCAATGCGTCTAACGTTATTTTAGGATGACCCCTAAATCAGTTCACGAAAAAAATTTTAAACTGTACTTACAATCAAATAGTTGGGTACCTTCAAGTAAACGAGACGAATTTTTAACAAAGTAAGTGAAGTTTTAGCCAAACAGTTGAATTTTCAACCCAATGATGGAATTTTCAAACAAAAAAGTCTAAAATTTAATAAAATATTTGAATTTTTAAGACAAAAGGACAAATTTTTTAGAAAACAGTTGAATTTTCATCAAGAACGATGACTTTTCTACTATGAAAAATGAATTTTCAACAAAAGAGTGAAGTTTTTAAGCAAGAAAGTCGAATGTTTTAGAAAACAGTGGACTTTTAAATCGGAAAGATGAATTTTTAACAAGATAGTTGAATTCTCAACCAAAAAGTTGCACTTTCGACAAACAAGAATAATTTTCTACCCAAAAAGACGCCTTTTCAATGAAAAATATATGAATTTTCTACCAGATAGTTGAATTTTCAACAAAACATACGAATTTTCTATCAAATAGTTGAATTTTTAACTTACAAAATATGATTTTCAACCAAATGGTAGAATTTTCAAACAAGGAGGATTAAACTTAAACCAAATAGTTGAATTTTCAAGCCAAAAAGACACGTTTTTTAAAAGACAGTTGAATGATCAACATGAGAAGTTAAATTTTCAACAAGAATGATCATTGTCAATGAAGAAAGTTGAATTTTTAACCAAAAAAAGATGAATTTTCTACCATTAAAACATAAACGTTCAGCAAAACAGTTTATTTTTTGACAAAAAAGATGACTTGAACAAAATAATTGAATTTTCCGCCAAATGGTCCAATTTTTAAACAAATGGTCGAATTTTCAAACCAAAAAAGATGAAAATTTAACCAAATAGTTGAATTTTCAAGAAAAAAAAGAAAAATTTTTTAAAAGACAGTTGAATGATAAACATGAGAAGTAAAATTTTTAACATATAAGATGACTTTTCTACCATAAAATATGAATTTTCTATAGAAAAAGATGAATGTTCAACAAAAGTTTAATTTTTGATAAAAAAAAAAACATGAATTTTGAACAAAATATTTGAATTTTCAACCAAATGGTCGAATTTTTAAATAAAAGAGATTAAACTTTAACCAAATAGTTTAATTTTCAAGCCAAAAAGACGTATTTTTTAAAAGACAGTTGAACGATCAACGTGAGAAGTTAAATTTTCAACAAAAATGATCATTGTCAATGAAGACAGTTAAATTTTTCACGAAAAAGAGTACTTTTCTACCATAAAAATATGAACGTTCAGCAAAACAGTTTATTTTCAACCAAATGTTGGAATTTTTAAACGAAAAACGTTGAATTTTTAACCAAAAAATATGACTTTTTTACTATAAAAGATCAATTTTCTATACAAAAAGATAAATGTTCAACAAGACAGTTAAAAGTTTTGTTTAAAGAAGATGACTTCTGAACAAAATCATTTGAATTTTCAACCAAATAATCGAATTTTCAAACAAAAAAGATACAATTTTAACCAAATAGTTGCATTTTCAAGCAAAAAAGACGAATTTTTTAAAAGACAGTTAAATGATAAAGATGAGAAGTAGAATTTTCAACAAACAAGACGACTTTTCTACCATAAAAGATGAATTTTCTATACAAAAGGATGAATGTTCAACAAAAGTTGAATTTTTGATCACAAAAAGATGAATTTTGAACAAAATATTTAAATTTTCAACCAAATGGTCGAATTCTCAAACAAAAAAGATTAAACTTTAACCAAATAGTTTAATTTTCAAGCCAAAAATACGAATTTTTTAAAAGATAGTTGAATGGACAACGTAAGAAGTTGAATTTCCTACAAAAAAGATCATTTTCAACAAAGAAAAATGAATTTTTAACCAAAAAAGATGACTTTTTTACCATAAAAGATAAATTTTCTACACAAAAAGATAAATTTACAATAAAACAGCTAAATTTTGGTTAAAAGATGACTTCTGAACAAAATTATTTGAATTTTCAACCAAATAATCGAATTGTCAAACAAAAAAGATTCAACTTTAACCAAATAGTTGAATTTTCAAGCCTGATCATGACTAATCAACGTGAGAAGTTGAATTTTCAACAAAAAACATTTTCAACGAAGGCGAATGAAGTTTAAAACCAAAAAAGATGACTTTTCTACAATAGAAGATTAATTTTATATATAAAAAGATGAATGTTTAACAAAAGCTGAATTTTTTATTAAAAAAAAGATGAATTTTGAACAAAATATTTGAATTTTCAACCAAAGGGTCGAATTTTCAAACAAAAAAGATTAAACTTTAACCAAATAGTTTAATTTTTTAAGCCAAAATCACGAATTTTTTAAAAGACAGTTGAATGGACAACGTAAGAAGTTGAATTTTCTACAAAAAGGGTGACTTTTTTAACGTAAAAGATAAATTTTCTATTCAAAAATATAAATTTTCAACAAAGCAGCTAAATTTTTGTTAAAAGAAGATGACTTCTGAACAAAATTATTTGAATTTTCAATCGAATTTTCAAACAAAAAAGATGACTTTTCTACCATAGAAGATTAATTTTATATACAAAAAGATGAATGTTCAATTCTGGTTCAACAAAAGCTGAATTTTTGATTAAAAAAAAAGATAAATTTTGAACAAAATCATTTTAATTTTCAGCCAAATGGTCGAATTTTCAAATAAAAGCCTAAAACCAAAAGCAGTTGCATTTATAAAGAAAATAGTTGAATTTACAAGCCCAAATGACGACTTTTTAAAACGATTTATTATTTCCATTAATAGTATTCCTCTTTAATTTGTATTTGAGGTTAGGTTTGACGGTTTTTCGAACACATCGCAATGCATTCCAGTTTGCCCTTTTTTTGTTGCCATGAACGGAATTAAGATATAAAGTGTCAGATATTCAGGTGAATTGAAAATTTGTTTTCCTGGCATATTCTTTTCAAGTTTTGTGAACGTAAATATACAAACGGATGGCCGGTTGAATCCCTGGACTACTCCAAAAACTACTTAGTCCTTACCATAATCAAAAATGCAAAATAACTAAGATTTCTAGTACTCTATAAGTATTTTGTTAAATATATTTACCTCTTTCTCAGCTTGCAGTCACTTGAAATCCATTTAAATTCATTAAACATTGCTCTCTTCCACTTTTCTTGACTGGAAGGCTTCCAGTGGAAGCTAAAATCTAAATGACGCAATATCTTTGATGACGCTAATAACTGCATTACCAACATTACCACTTCAAGGTCGATAAAATATTATCAAAATTCATAATTTACCCTCCGAGGGTAAGAACTCTCTCACTCACATACCGACTGAAACTGAAGCTTCCCTTCTACACCACGAGATGGCCTACAGAATCAGAGTATTGACAGGTGCTTTTCAACATGGCGCCCAGTGTTTATGACAACTGATTCCGAGCGATCGACTGTGCGGTTCCGGGCTCGTTTTCCAACTACAAACCCCGTATTTTTCATGATTTTTCAATAAAATTCGCCCCTTACTCTCTCAAGTGTCAAACTAGCCTTTTGGTAAATCGTGAAATTTCAAAAAACCGTTAGTGATCTCTCGTGAGTGAGGAATTTTCTCGTGGAGCACTGATTGACCGTTTTCGAGACTGCAGATTTTTAACCTCTTTTCCAGCCCAGCAGAGAATTTCCTAGACGTCACGCTCGCTGTCATTATTGTAAGTACTTCTACATTAATAAGGAAACATTTGGTGATGTTGATCGACACATTGTTTTGTTTCTTCGGCAACTTTTTCGCGAATCGTTTCGAGTTTTGACAAGAGAGCGAATCGAGGCCATCTTTGATCTCGCCTGTCAAGCCGGGAAGAATTTGCACGATTACGAAGATCCTGTTACATAAAATGTTACGTTCCTGTGCCGGAATACCTTTCTTTTATCTCCCTCGGAGGCCTAGTCTTTTTACCTGGGCCCGAGTCCTTTGTACTTCTAAACAGGTTGCGGCAGGTAGGTGGTTGGAAAATTCGAAAGTGGGAGAAGACACTGATTGATTTTGGATGAATGGCACGAAGAAGCAGGGAAGTCGACCTCCTTTCTGAGAGATTGTTACAGTTTCTCACAAAAGAATTGCTTCAGAGGAAAAATCATTTCAAGTTTTATTTAAAGTTTCGGATAAAGAGCTTCATTCATCACGTCGCAGAGTGTGGCCAAAAGCACTTTTTTGGACAAAAGTCTGTCTACAAGCCAATTTTCAATGGATTTCGATGTTTATTTTTTTTGTGACCTTTAGGGATCTTCCCAACAAGAAAAATCAACTACTTTAGGTTGAAAAGTTGCATTTTTTGTTCGCAATTCCTCTCGTTACATTCTCATCCTAATGAGAAGGTATTAGTTTTATGTAAAATTTGAGTTTGTCGATTTTCACAGGGTGCACAGTAGGGTGGTCCAAAAATGCATTGCAAAATTTTTTTTCACCCTAGATGGCACGCTCCCCCCCCCCCCAAAAAAGTTTCCATTTCCGGAGAAAAAAAATCCCTAATTTTTTTTTTCGAAATTCGAATATTAACACGTGCCACCGGACACTTCAAAATCCCATTTAATTAACATGGGAAAATTTTGGATTTTCGAAAAATTGAACTCATACTTCAGGGTTTGATCGAAACCCCCACACACACACACAGCGCCCCAAATATGACCCAAAAATCAAAAAACTACATTTTTACGTATTATTGTTACTTTTTAGCAATTTCCGTCGTCTTTTTCATACGAATAATTACTAATGGACAATATGAATATTTTCCATGACTTTTACAACAATTTTTAATTGTTTAAACAAATGTAACTTATTTAAACAATTATTTATTCACAAAAAATTTAAAAAATAATCGTATTTTCAGTTTGTCATTGTTTGGAGTAGTAATTTTATTTTAAACAGTATGTAATTATTTAAACAATTACTTATTGTTTATTCTCAAAATTTCTAAAAATTGACCCAGAGATGCCCACTTTTTTCTCAAATTGGTATCCTTTGCTACTTTTTGTTGAATAATTATATAATTTTGATACATATCTTTTCATGTTTAATAAATTTCTATTTGTTTAAACAATTTTAATTTGCTTAAGCAGTTTTTTTCGATAACTTAAAAAAAAATACATATAATTATTTTTCTGACTGTATAGTGTATAAAAAGAATATATTAACCATTTTTCAATTGTTTAAACAAATATAATTGAGGGTTCGGATCAAAGAATGGGTCGCGCGCTCGAAAACTTGGAAAAGTATTGTCCACGCGTCTCGTGATATTCAAATTTTAAAGTTCAAAAAATTAAATTTTTAAAAATATGGACATATAGAAAAGGGCAAGAAGGAACTTTTTTATATCTGCAGTTTTTTCGTCCGATGAATATTTTTAATAGTAAAAATGAAAAAGTGAAGAAAAAAATTTCCCCAAATTCAATTATTTTTTAAAACATAAATCGTCAAAACTCAGCTAAATATTATTGAAACTGTTTAAAATTTGGTAGAGGCACGCAATGCACCCTAGCAATGCCTAAAAAATCAAAAAAGGAATCAAAACTGCGTATTGTTAAATAATAATTAATTGCAAATTGAGACCGGTCAAAAAGCACGTTTTTTTTAGTTTCGGCAAAGAAAAGTATCGAGGAAACTTCAGAGTTGAAAGAACTTCCAGTGAGACATTTGTTCCTCACTATTAAAGTAAGATTTCTGGAAATTTTTAGATCGATTCATTAAAAATTGAAGGAAATATACAATATGTAATAAAGCACACGACGCCGTTTACAGTGGCAAGCGCTTCTCAACGTTCGCTTGTACCCTCGCCGGTACTCGCCTATAAGGGTCGCGACTTTTCAATAATAATTAAATATTCTAAAACCTGCCCCTTGTCCTCAATTGATAGAAATTCGATTGCTTTATATGTTTTTGACTTTCTTTTGTTTTCAGTGAATTAGAATTTAATTAAA
Organism: Andricus curvator; assembly: GCA_932195095.1. NCBI lineage: Eukaryota > Metazoa > Arthropoda > Insecta > Hymenoptera > Cynipidae > Andricus > Andricus curvator. The sequence continues at coordinate 95,098 of CAKNYM010048001.1, forward strand.
AAGTAGAAAATTTCTTCCTTCGCAATTTTTTCACTCTTTACTTTGTTTTATTCTTTACAGTAATAAAGAATGTAAACAAACCGTCTAGTGCCTTTGTTTTGAAATTTTCGACGCAGCGTCGTATAACGAATCCTTGGATGTTGACTGTTACTATTAAAAATTGTTCTTGAATTTATCAAATATACCATCGAAAATGAAAAATAATGAAAACGAGCATTCACTGTTGGATTTAAATTCTGGGAACAACCTAATTGAAGCGGGAAAATTTGATGAAGAATTTTTAAACAATTCGAACTCATATATTTCTCTGTATAATAATTTCAACGACTAAAATCTTTATTCGTCTTTATCCATCTATATAACAGACTAAATTCTTTATTACTGTAGAGAAGAAAACAAAGTAAAGGTTGGAAAAAATTGCGAAGGAAGAAATTTTCTGCTTTTTAATTAAATGTTAATTCACTGAAAACAATAGAATGTCAGAAACATATAAAGTAGTCCAATTTCTATCAATTGGGGGCAAGAGGCAGTTTTTAAAATATTTAATTATTATTGAAAAGTTGCGTCCTTTATAGGCGAGTACCGGCGGAATATAAGCGAACGTTGAGAAGCGCTTGCCATCGTAGAGAGCGTCGTGTGCTTTATTACTTAATGGATATTTCCGACAATTTTTAATGAATCGATCTAAAAATTTCCAGAAATCTTACTTTAATTGTGAGGAACAAATGCCTCACTGGAAGTTCTTTCAACTCTGAAGTTTCCTCGCTGCTTTTCTTTGCCGAAACTAAAAAAACTTGCTTATCGACCGGTCTCAATTTGCAATTAATTATTATTAAACAATAGGCATTTTTTATTGCTTTTTTTATTTTGTAGGCATTGCCAGGGTACATTGCGTTCGTGTACCAAATTTTAAACAGTTTCAATAATATTTAGCTGAGTTATGACGATTTATGTTTTAAAAAATAATTGAATTTGGGGAAATTTTTTTCTTCATTTTTTCATTTTTACTATTAAAAATATTCATCGGACGAAAAAACTGCAAATATAAAAAAGTTCCGTCTTGCCCTTTCTATATGTTCATATTTCTAAAAATTTAATTTTTTGAACTTAAAAATTTGGATATCACGAAGCGCGTTGACAATACTTTTCCGCGTTTTCGAGCGCGCGACGCATTCTTTGATCCGAACCATCAATTTCTTTAAACAATTATTTTTACAAAAATATTTTTAAATCGTATTTTCTGAATTAAACATAATATTGAATGATTGCGAGGAGTAATACATTCTGCTAAAAACTTTATGTTATTGTTTATAGAATAATTATTGTTTTTTTTTTCTTCAAATTTCCTTCAAATTGAGTATGGATAGTTTACATCTTCTTTGGCGCATTATTAAATAAATCATGAAAGTCATAATAAAATCTAAATTATAAAAGTGTATTTATTATTGCTTTCTTCATATTTTTACCATCTTTATCATAATTATATTGTAAAAAAGCACATTTACTAATGCAAATTATTGTTCAAGTTTCAACAGATTGCTTTTTTACATTTTCATACTCGTTGTAAATGTTAAAACGTGTCGCTGATTTTCGTTTTAGCTTCATACGATTATTTATAAGACTTGTTTCAAGTTATTTCTGTAATTCACACATGCAGCGTTGAACTTGTTTCAAATTTGCCGCTCGAAGACCTTTTAAAAATGGTGGTGATTGTGACGTTTTTAACAGAATTTACTACTCCTCGAAATCATTCAATATTATGTTTAATTCAGAAAATACGATTTAAAAAATATTTTTGGAAAAATAATTGTTTAAACAAGTTATATTTGTTTAAACAATCAAAAAATGGTTAATATATTCTTTCTATACACTATACAGTCAGAAAAAAAACTGCTTAAGCAAATCAAAATTGTTTAAACAAATAGAAATTTATTAAACATTAAAAGATATGTATCAAAATTATATAATTATTCAACAAGAAGTAGCATAGGATACCAATTTGAGAAAAAAGTGGACATCTCTGGGTCAATTTTTAGAAATTTTGAGAATAAACAATAAGTAATTGTTTAAATAATTACATAATGTTTAAAAAAAATTACTACTCCAAACAATGACAAACTATTACATTTCAATCAGAAAATGCGATTATTTTTTACATTTTTTTGGAATAAATAATTGTTTAAATAAGTTACATTTGTTTAAACAATTAAAAATTGTTTAGAAATTCATGGAATTTTTTGGGTCATATTTGGGGCGCTATAGGGGAGGGGTAGGGTTAAAATAAAAGTTATTAGTATGCTTTTATTTCATAGGTACTCCTCTTCAATCCCTAAAAAGTTTGGCACGTCTCGATCAAACCCTGAAGTATGAGTTCAATTTTTCGAAAATCCAAAATTTCCCCATGTTAGTTAAGTGGGATTTTGAAGTGCCCGATGGCACGTGTTAATATGCACAGTCTCCCCCTTTTTATCTTAATTTCCCCCTTTTTCTTGAAATTTCCCATTTTTCCCCTATTCTCAAAAAACTTGCCCTTTTTCCTTTTTTCTCTTTAAATATACGATATTTGAAAATACAATATTTGAATTACGCAGAAAATTCTCTGAAATTAGTAAGTTTACCCATTATTGAATAATAATTAAAGCAATTATAGCACTTAAATAAATTATTTATGAATAAATAAGGTACACGTTTCAAGTGCTGAACCATTAAAAATAAATATTCTTAAAAAAAAAAGTTTAAGCTGAAACATTTTAAAGCATGTTGAAAATGTGAAAACTGGAGACAGAAGTTGTTATCCAATATAAAATTGGAACAGTCACAAATTATATAGTACTTTTTAAAATAAGCATTAGAAGATGAGCACTTTTTAGTTGAAATGTACAAACTTAAATACCTAATTAAAAAATGGAATATTCCAAATTCATCAACTGCAATGTTAAATGATTTTACTTGAGCAATTTTTAATTTCAGTTTGAGAGCACTGAAGGGCGGAGTGAAAATTCTAAAATAAATCAAATCGTTTGAGTTCAGGAAAAAAAAACTCGTGGGTTGGCATTCGACAAAAGTGAAAAAAAAATTTGAAATCAGTAAAACTTAACGATTTCAAATTCAAAATATTTCATATTGGTTTAAAGATGATGACGAATTTGTTATATTTACAGCTTTTACTAGTGAACAATAAAAAATTACGAAATTTAAAAATACATTTTTTTCTCTATACCAATTTTTTTGAAAATGTGCAAAAACCTGTTTTTTTGGATTGAGTCATATGCACACATTTAAAAAAAAGTTGAATATGTCGAACCTGAAATTTATTCAGCCTGAACCAAAGAAACATTTTATCATTTTTCTTTTTCGGAATAAAACTTTTTTCATGATTTAGGTTTTTTTGGATTTAATTTTTTTGCGATTTTGGAACGTTATAAACACCACGAAAAAAAAAATATTTTTCATGATTAAAAGATAACATGTTTCTTTGGTTCAAGCTGAAGAAATTTCAGGTTCGAATTAACCAAAAAAAATGTTTTTGTACATTTTCTTAAAATTCTAAATAAAACAACATTTTTTTTTGAATTTCAAAAGTTTTTAATTTAAATTGAAAAAAGGGAACAGAAGGTATTAACAGATTTCAAAAAAAATTTCTTTACTTGTAGATGTCGACCCACAAATTGTTATCCTTCAGCTCAAACGATTCGATTAATTTGAGCATTTTTACTTCGCTCTACTGAAGAGTGTAGTTTTAAATTTACATTGAAAGTATTAGTTTACAGTCAATAAAACATACACAATCTATTTCGGCATTAAAAAATATTTTTCATTTTGAATTTCTAGTTAAAATAACGACTCACGTATTCAGTTCTAACAATTTCATTCCCCCGTTTCACGTCACATTGCAAATCATAACTTTCGACTGATAAAATAGTTGAAAATACTATTTACATGACTGTAGAAAAGAATGCTTATAATTGTTATATGTTCCTTGAAATTGACTCGATTAAATTAAATAACATTTGTCTAGATTTAAAACTCCCTTCTAAAATTCAGGTAACCACTTAAAGTTTCAGGGCTTAAAATGTTTTTTGCTTTTTAAACAAAATAGATGACTTTTTAGCAAACTAGTTCAATTTTTAACCAAGACAGATTTTTCAGTCACTTTTTCCAATTTAACCTAAAAATTTGAAATTTTTTTACCGAAAAAAAATGAATTTTCAAACCAAAAAGAACACTTTTGAACAAAAGAGTTGAAGTTTTGAGCCAAAAGGATGAATTTTCAATAAAAAAGTTAATTTTGAATCAAATAGTTGTACTTTCTACCAAAATAGTTCAATTTTCATACACAAATTTCATAACACTGTTGAATTCAACCGAAAAAGACGACTTTTCAATAAAATAGCTGAATCCTTAACCAAATCAGATTAATTGTCTACCAAAATAGTTGAACTTTCAACAAAATAACATGAGATTTTTTTACGAAAAGATATCAATTTTGTAACAAAAAAACCGAATTTTGAACCAAGAGAGAAAAAAAATTTCCGATAAATTGTTAAATTTTCAAGCCAAAATGACTAATTTTCTACAAAACAGTTGCATTTTTGAACCGAAATTATGAGTTTTCAACAAAAAAAGTTACTTTTCAACCATACAGTTGAACTTTCTACTAAATTAGTGTGATTTTTAACAAAATACATGAATTTTCAACCAAAATAGATGAATTCTCGACGAAAAATATAATTGTTGATATTATTTCAGCCAGAGTTCAACCAAAATATATTTCAATTTGAAATCCAACACTGTTGAATTCCACCAAAAATATGATAATGCTGAATCTTACCAAAATTGATTAATTTTCTATCCTATAACTGACCCATAAACCTCTCTTAATAGGAGATGTATGCCAAAAACATAAAGTAACTTGAAAGTAACTAAAATTAAAGTTCCAAGTTACTGCAAAAATCGTAACTAAGTACAAGTTACTTTTTAAGATAGTAACAAAGTTACCCTAAAAGTTAAAAATAACGTAAATTTTCAGTAACTTAGTTACTTGTAACAAGTTACTACCCAACTGTAGTAGTCTGTAGTAGTAGTGGTTTGTAGCAGAGTTGGGTAGTAACTTGTTATAAGTAACTAAGTTACTGAAAAGTTACATTATTTGTAACTTTTTGGGTAACTTTGTTACTACTTTCAAAGTAACTTGTAACGTAACTTAGTTACGATTTTTGCAGTATCTTGGAACTTTAATTTTGTTTTACTTCGAAGTTACTTTGTGTTTTTAGTATATTTCCTATTGAGAGAGGTTTATGGGTCAGTTATAGCTAAAAAAATAATCTCTTTTGGTTGAGGATTCTGCTATTTTTTTTAAAAATTCATTTTTTTTTGGCTGAATTCAACTGTGATTTCAAATTAAAATCTTTTTTTGTTAAAATAATATCAACTCATCAGAAGCGAAAACAGGGTTGCTACAAAATCCCAATTTCGAAATTCCCTGACGTTTCCCTAATTTTTAAATTTTTCCTGACCATTATAGATTTTTTATACCTGTAGGAAGCCTGGAAAAGAAAATTAGAACATCTAAATTATATATTAAAAAAACTGTAGAATTTCCCAGAAAGAATTTGTGTTTTTTGAAAATAGACGTCAAAATTCAGATACTCGTAACTTCGTTCAAAATATTTGTGTCTTAAAGCAGAAAAATATGTGTCGCCTAGTTTCCTCTCATAAACAACATATCTCGTCGGTGAGAGATTCTGCGACTTGAAGTGTCGAACCTGTCTGATTTGAAATAGATTCGATCTAATCAGCTATTTTTTTCTAGACTGTCCTTAGATTTCTCTTTTAAAATTAGTTATACACAATAATGTGTCTATTTTTCTCGCTTCTATAAACTACATAAAAATTTAAGGTTAGACAACTAGATAACAAACGCTAAATTTAGCCCGGACACGAACCCCGTAATGCTCTAAATGTCGGTAAACGTCGGCAAGTGAAATTTGCAATTACACGGAGAAAAATGGACGGTCAAAGTTAGAGTCAAAATTTAGAGATTTAGTCCGTTCTTCTAGATCTAGATGGCCGAAAGGGCCTTCTATAATTTTTTCGACAGTCAGAGAGACTCTCATTTTATGGCCAGTTTGTTACAAGAAGTTCAGGCTTACTATCAGGATAGTCAAGGTATCCTTTCGGGATGGTCAATACTATCATTTTGTTTTCACTCATTTCGACCATCCGTGGTGGAACAGATGGCCCGTCGCGGAGGGTCAATATTTGCGCGTCAATTATGCGCGTGAAAATTAAAATGCTGAGTCCATTTTTGGAGTGAGCGAATGTCGTTAAGCCGTTGAGCGTCATATTAGCTGTTTATTGAATTTAAACATATTTTTAATAAGTTTAAACTGCTTTCCGATATTTTGAACATGCGTGGAGACTGAAGTGCATAAGATAGAACGTGATGGAAAGTGGATTAAGTTTTCTTTTTTTTTAATTTTCAACGTCAAATTTGATACTTTAAAGAGATTAAGGACAAAGGCGTCACTCTACGTTCAACTATCAACTTTTTATCGCCATTTCGTTTCTAACTGAAAATTTCAGCATTCATTGATGATGCAGAAAGTAACGATATGTGTGATATCGGTTTTTGAATTTAGTCCAATGTTTGAAATCTTAAAATTCAGTGCAGTGATGCCGTGTTCTTTAGCTTGTCATGCTCGAAACACTATATTGTCCACTTTATTTTGTAATTCACATTCTGTTATAATCAAATTGATCCTCTAAGGTGGCCAAGCCGACTGTCCGAGGAGATCAGATCGACTATCTGAAATGATCAAGTCGACCATCTATGATGATCAGTTCGGCCCTCTGTGATGATCAGTTCGGCTTTATGGCGATTCGACCGTCCGAGATGATCAAGTCGACTCTTGAGATGATCGATTTGAACATCTTGTTTTAACCTTCTAGAGATAGTCGCTTCAGCCATCTAGAAATTCTAGAAGGCTGTCCTATAGTTGAAACCTCAAATATAGTCATTCTGCACATCTGGATGGCCAGACTGACCTTCCATTTTTCTCCGTGTAGAAACGGAAACTGATAAATATCTATTTACGCTCCTTCAGCCCCCCCCCTCCCTTCATGAAAAGCAAAAAAAAGCAGCAGCCTTTAAAGATTCAAAGCGGTGTTTCTAAAGCGAATAAAAATGCACGCAGTCAGTCGCTAGTCGCTAGCTGGAAAAAATGAGGCGAGAATATAGAAAGAGAAAATGAAGGAGGAAATGGGGTGTAGGGAAGCGTAAGAAAATCCCGTGTATTCAGGACGTGTAGAGCAGAACTGAATGTAATAAGTGGCTTGAATGTCTGAATAGCTGCACGAGACAGGAGGCTCTCGTTTTGCCTTTCCTTCTTGTTTCTCGCCTCCTTTTTGCTTTTTCCTTTTTCCATCCATACCAGCACGAGGTGCAGAGAGGCATGCAAGAAAGGCAAAACGAATAGAAGGGGGTGGAGGTGGACGCGGCAGATCACACAGAAAAGGTGGTTGGAGGATGATATAGTTGACGGAGGTGGATGTTAACTACCTCGCCTATGTGGGCACAAATTCTGATCGTCCCGACCGTCTTCAGGGGAAGAGCAGCCAATTTAATGCAGTCTCTCTTATTATCCCCAGGAAAAGGAATTATATTACCACCGACACTGAGCCTACACTATAGCCAGTATAGCCAGATAGGGGCAAAAACTAATCAAAAGTTATTTAACGAGAGAGCTTCAAATAGTTCCAGCTTCTACAGCTGATCAGAAAGATTACGGGAAACCAGTACGAGGTGAATAGAAAAACTTTGGAAGTCTTGATATTGATAATTGATGAACAAGTGGGGAATGTATTACATACCAAATTGAAGCTAGAACATTTATTTTAAAAGGGAGTCTTCTGTTCCAACACTCATGTACATTCGTTAATGACCCTAGTATTTGATGCGACAATAGACATTCAGTTAATGGAAAAAAATAATTTTGAAGATAGCAATGTCACCACGGTCATTATGTTAGCCATTTGCCCTAAACTTTATACTTTATAATACGTTGCAACTTGATTATTTATTCAAAAATTGTTTGGTTAGTAGGACTTACTTGTTTCTGCTCGCAACCTAAAAGTAAAAAAATTACTCTAATATCCATGTCTAACCTGTCCAGAATTTATTCATCTCATACGGAATGACAATTTTGAAGCCAAGAGTTTGGATGGCTCGAAGGAACCAGTCAAAGAATAGTGAAACCAATTTAATTCCTTAAAAAATGATACTCTGTTAGCGGAAAAAAATGTTCATCATCATGGCAAAAACACATCTGTCAATTTTTTAATTAGAAAATATGAAGATGCTGGTACTCAGAGAAATTTCCTCTTGTGTTAGAAGGATGCTTCATGACACAAATGGAATTTCGTCTAAAATTCAAAGTTAAAAGTAATTGTATTTGTCTCGAAAAGAATCCTTTTGTAGCAAACATTATCCTTTTGCGACAGACTCCGCCTAATCTTGCAGCCAAATAATTCTGTTTATGTAAAGAAGATATTCAAGTGGTTCAAAACAAAACCGGCAAGAGGACGATGCTTTTGTTTCAAGACAACTTTTTCTCTGAATGGGTTCAAAGGCTGTTTATGAAACTAGTTTTTAATATTGCTACTCATAAAAAAATACTACAGAACTTTTGCTTTAAAACCCAGTCATTTTTTCCCATTATTCAATTTGTACTGGTATCCACCTCTTACTGGTTTCCCCTTCATTAATCCGATCATCTTGTGGCTGTGGTTATCTCAATAGATATTATAAGATTATTTGGTTTCATTCCATTAGGCCGAATGCAATTTTCATTAAAAATGAAAATTAACAAACCGAATCAGCAGGGTATCTACCGGGTGGATGATTTTAAATTCCCAGCATTTCCCGTTTTTCTTCCGGGCAATTGTTAATGCTTCCGGGTCAATTTAAAAGAGTTCAAAAGATTTGAATGGTTTTAAATGAATTTTAAGGATTTCAAGAGATTTCTCAACGGTTTAAAAGATTTTATAGATTTCTGATTTGAATATCTACTACTAGAGTTTTTGAACGGATTCTGTGGTGATCATTTTTAATCAAAAATTTTGTTTGGTTGTTTTAGTTGAAGGCAGCTGAGATGGGGTTTGTTAAACATATAAGGGGTGTTTTTTTAGTTATATATATTGTAATTTTTTTTGACAAAAGAACGAATTTCATTCCAGTTTTTCTACTACATCAGGAAAGATTTCCACCAAATCACCGACACACCCTTTTACTTTGCATGATGATAATTACTCCGAACTGTGAGCCAATTACCCTGAATACTTCAGAGCATTAAGAGATAGGGCAAGACAAATTATTATTTAAAAAGATAATTGGAAAAGTGTGTTAATATTACGAGGCGAGAAGAGAGATTTATTATCGAGGTGGCAAGGCCTCGCAGCCAAAGTATTAATATCAATGTTTCAATTAACACTTTTCCAACATAATACGTGACACTGGGACACTTCACACTTACACATGGGCATGTGTGAAAATTTCAATTTCCGCTAAACGGTGACCATTAGAAAGTCGCATTCCTCCAAGATTTATGGTAACAATAACGGCTGATAATTTATGCGAATGATAAGCTATTTATTGCTGCGACAGGAATTAGGTCGTAAAAGGATTTATTCGATCTTAATTACTTCACACCTTTACATTTATCCTGTAATCATGAGTGGTTTTCATGTAAATCATACTGATCATTTTGAATAAATTTGCGTTCAATTAAACTTGACTAACTTTAAAAATCTAACCTTGGGTTCAGCTTCAAATTTACATTTAAATTCCATGTTACATTCGGCTTTACACCAAGATATTTAGCTTTAAATTAGGTTTCGAATTGGGTTTTAATGTTCAATTTAGATCCTGTTATCTTTCAGATACAATTTTAAATTCAGCTTTAGATTCATTTTCAAATTATATATTTTCTAAACGCCTCACGCGTTTCAGGCAATTAGAAGAACCTAACCATGGAGTATTAAACACACATTAAATGGCTATCTAACATTTTATTGTTACTCTGGAACCTGGATTTCCGTAAAGTTGATTTGTGCGTTCCGAAAACTGATGTCCTCTGCAGTCCCGCGATGAGGGGAGCCGTGAGACCGAAAGGAAGGCGGTGCTCAGTCAAGCGTGACAAACGGCATGAGGGCCAAAATCTCAGTGCATTAGTTGCATCAGGTTGCGTCGTGCGTCCAAATGCAACAGAAATTATTCGTGTGAACCTGCCTGTTTACATTCGGAATCCCTGGATTTGTGTCGAAGGCCACTGCGGGCCATGCCCGAAACCGTGCACAAATCCAGGTTCCATTGTATTTTTATGTTCATCTAATTAATGAAATAAACTTTTTTCGAAATAATTGGAATAATGATTTTATGTCGTATATTTAAAAAGGCTTTTAATTTGAGTTCATGTTTTTACAAGTTTCAAAGACAAACATTAAGATTTTATTTTTATTTTGCAATTGGGTTACAGAAAAAATTAAATGGCTAAATTTACCACTCAACAAGCATAATTTATACTATGAATGAATTTGTTGTCTTATTTAGTAAATAATACAACGTAAAATAACCGCTTTTACGATTTTCCTTCGGCAATTTACAATTTGAAATAGTAACATTGATTAAATTCCAGGAAAAAGGTGAGTTCAGAGCATGTTAAGTGATAAATTTAGCCACTTACTAAAAAATAAACAATTGTCCTTTATTTCAAAGTAGGTAATTTCTTGTCATTTTTATTAATAATAATTATTAATTAAATATTTAATTACTATACATTATTTTTTGATTTAATCATTACAAGCCTCGGACCTGGTCAAGAATTTATCTTTTGTTAATAAAAATTGTATTATTTGGTTCAAAATTGAATTAATTTGTTGAAATTTCCTCTTTTTGGTTCGAAAATTCAACAATTTTATCAACATATTTTTTACTTTCTTGACTAAAAAATTGTTTTGGTTAAAAAATTTATTTTTTTCTGTAGATATGTTACCTTTTTTAGTTGAAAATGCAACAGTCTGGATAAAAATTAATCCGTTTCAGCTGAAAATTAACTCTTTTTTTTTTTGAAAATTTAACTCTTTGTAGCAAATTTGTATTTTCGGCTCGAAAATTCAACAATTTTGTAGAAAATTCAACTATATGGTTGAAAATTTATGTATTTTGTTGAAAATTAATCTTTTTTGGTGGAAAAAATAAACTTCTGTGTTGAAAATTCGTTTTTTTTTTTGTTAAAAATAAATTTTTTAAACTAAAAATTCAACCATTTTGTTGAACACTTAACTGTTTGGTATAAACTTAACTTTTTTTTTGAAAATTCATATTCTCAGATTGCAAATGCAACTGTTTTGTAGAAAATTCGTATTTTGCGTTTGAAAATTCAACAGTTTGGTAGAAAATTCAACCATTTGGTACAAAATTAAACAGTTTTGTAGAAAATTCATTTTTGTATTGAAAATTGATTTTCTAAAATGAAAATTTAACTACACCATTTTTTGGTTATAAATTTGGTTAAAAAACTATTTAGTTGAAAATGTATGTAATTCGTTGAAAATTCGAATTTTTTGGTAGAAAATGAATCTTCTGTGTTGAAAATTTGTTTTTTTTTTTGTTAAAAATGAATTTTTTAAACTGAAATTAAACTATTTTGTTGAACATTCAACTGATTGGTTTAAAATTAACTTTTTTTGTTAAAAATTCATATTCTCGCGTTGAAACTTGAACGTTTAAAGTAGATACTTTATTTTAAATCGTATTTCATCAATTTCATTTTATGTTTAACTTTATGGCCGTGGCTACGCGTACTGAAATTTCGGTACAAATAGCCGATTTTTTCTGTACAAGTAGACACTGCCTAACTGTATATATAATCATAAAAATAATTTAATTCCAAATAAAAAATTGTTATTGTTTCCACATTAAATGTACAATACAGAATGAAGTTTATTTGTGATTTTTTAAATAAAGATATTGCGAAAATAGTTTAAATTTGAAAGTTTTTTTTTTCAATTTGAATAAAGTCTGAAAACATTAACGTTTTTCAATTATCTTTTTAAAGCTCATTTTAAGGCCATGTGAGCGAAACCTCAACATTTTTTTCACATATTTTTCAAAACCAAACTTACGTTCACACGAAACGCGATATCGAGTTGAAACTTTGGGAAACCAAATATGAAGCACTAAGAAGCGCGGGTCTGGTCATACATTTTTATAATTATAAAAAAAAATTTGTTGTAAAAAATTTTATTTTCGCTTTTTTCATAATTTTATTATAAAAATTTAGGACCAGACCCGCGTTTCTCAGTGTTTTATATTTAGTTTCCGAAATTTTCAACTCGATATCGTGTTTCGTGTGAACGTAAGTTGGTTTTGAAAAAAATGTAAAAATTTTTTTTTGAGAATACGCTCACATGGCCTTGAAAGTTAATTTCTATATAATCACCTTTACTTAACAGCATAATTAATTTTTTTTTTGTATTTTGTGATAAGTGAAATGTAGAAAAAAAAGTTGGAAATATTCGAAGACATTTCATCTGTGGGACAATAATAAAAAATAAATGAATATATATTTTAAATAAATTTTATAGAATCTTCATGATTACTTATTTTATATATTTTACAAAAATATTTCTCACAGCCGAAAAAATAATTAAAGTTTTTTTAACTTTTTTGTTTGAACTGTAACATTTTGCACCATGCAAGTGAACAATTGCACAATAAAAATTAGAGCGATTCTGTAGAAATTTAGCTTTAAAATTAGCTCAGAGACTGAAATTTTTTTACTGTTTCAGATCTGATTTAAAATTTAAGAAAACAGTTGGATTTACGCTTTTTCCAATATTTTAATAGCTTTCAACCTATTTACACTACTGGCGGAAATTCTCTACAGCCTATTTTTTTTAGTTATTGCTAAATTTCCTTAATTTGTATGATTTTAACACTGATGGAAAGAGCGAGGGGTTATTTTTTACCCCTTTTCCATTAGACGGCGCGCTCTCTCTTAAAACGCATCGGTGCGAGTTCTAATTTTTTTTCTTTTAATCATTTAATGACGTGCTAGTGTGTCGTGAGTTTCAGCCCCCTACTCTGAATGAAGCTTAAATTAAAATTAATTTTACCTCGATAGACGAAGTGGTCAATTTTGACCCCGTGATACTTTTTTCTCTAAATTTTTCCTCGTACACTGAGAAAAAAACTTATTTGAATCGAAGAAAATTTCTTTGATTCAAAGAAATGGTAGAGTAGAATGTGGCTGATGAAATATTTCTTCAGATTAAAGAAATGTTTTGTTTGGATCTAAGGAACGCAATGCTTAAGGCATATAAATACTTACTTGACACTGTAAAATATTCGTTGAGCGAAATAGATTTGTTATTGACTGTAATAAATAAGTATTTGATATGATGGGTGAGATCCGCAATGTAAAGAAGTATGGTGTAAGTTCAAGAAGATAATTATTGCATACAAATAAATGTAACTCCGACTCAGTAAAAGTTTTTTTTGAACTAAATATATGATTCTTTGCTTCAAATAAGCATATTTTTTGGTGAAATAAACATTTCTTTGCGACAAAGAAATTTTTTTCAACGGAAATAAATATTTATTTGTTTCTAAGATGCGGCATATTGTTTTTAAAAGAGACATAACAGAGTTGATAAAATATTAATTGACTCAAAGAACAATTTACTCAAAGAGAAAAAGTTCTCCTATTGTTTAAAAATTTGGAATAGTTGAAGTACAAAAATTAATCAGGCCTATTTATTGAAAAAAAAATTTCCATGCAATTATAATGATTATAATTTATAATAATATATTTATTTTCATTTTCGCGGAGTAGGAAAAAGAATTTCAAGCAAGACCAACTGACCAATGTTTAGCAAGACCGATAAACACCAATCACCACATATTTGAGATTATATCTACGGTGAAAATGTATGGCTAACTTAAAGACTGGAGAATCCATTTCTATTGTGAGCGTATAAAATCTGCGCATCTGGCGGTATATGTCTGAACTACTCAGTACAAATAAGGAATTTGACCAAAATATTTTTTCGAACGAATGGTGTATGAAGTTATTTCAAAAATATATTTCTTTACTTGAAGGAAATGTTTATTGGGCATAAATCGCTTCACTCTATTTATTAAAAGAAACATATCTTTCAAGTGAATATATTATTACTAAAGTGAACAAATTACTTTATTTGACTAATGACACGTTCTATTAGAACAACAGTATCAATACCCTTATATGAAAGAAATATCGCTTTGAATTAATTAATATTGCTTTCAGGTACGTCAATATTTCTTTGATTCAAAGAAACCAAAATATTTGTTTCACGCATCGATAAATTATTTATTTCAAATAAAATGTTTTTTAATTCAGAGGCTCAAAATCATTGAACTGAAAAAATATTTCTTTGGATGCAAAAGCGAGATTCAAGAAAACTAGGTTCTTAGCTTTAAAGATATCAATACCTTGAGTTAATTATCTCATATTTTGAGGTCAAGAAATATTTCTTTATTTCAAAGAAATGGCGCCCAAAGAAATGATTTCTTTGAATCAATGCACGAGTTTGTTGCTTCTAAACAATATTCAGTACAATTAAGTAAACGGTTTTTTTGGCTCAAATAAATGCAATCAAAGAAATGCATTTCTTTGGATCCACAAATTTTTTTTCTCAGTGTATAATGATTGTACTCACCATATGATTTAAATAAATTCAAAGCAATAATATTTTTCTAAATATTACTAAAGTTAATTAAAATAGGATAAATAATGATTTTCTTTTAATTTTGTGAGGATTCACACATTTTTTAAGTTTTTAGACTTTTTAAATCAAATTCGACTCTAGAGGGTAGAATCTAGGGAAAAAATTATAAAAATATTTCCAGAGTTATTCCAATTTTTCGAAAACACACTTTGAAGTTTTTTTTTTGCAATATCTTTTTTAAAGATTGGCATTTTACCTTCAACTTGGGCTTGTTAGCATTTTTAACCAAAAAAGATTAATTTTCTACCTAAAACGGCGAACTCTCAACAAGATTAATTTTTAATCCAAAATGAAATAGATCAATTTTCATTAAAAAGATGAATTTTCAAAAAAATTCTACAAAACAGTTGAACTTCCTACCAAATTATTGAATTTTTAAACCAAAAAGACGAATTTTCTAGATAACATTTGAATTTCCAGCAAAAAAGTTCACTTTCAATCAAACAGTCGAGTTTACTACCAAGTAGTTAAATTTTCAGTTAAAAAAATTAATTAAAACCCAAAAAATCGAACTTTCAACAAAGTAGTTTCATTTTCAACCAAGGAAATGTATTTTTAACTAAAATTATTAACCTTTAACGAAAAAAAATTATTTATGAATAAAGTAGTTTAACTCTTAACCAATGCGTTGAATTTTCCATGTAAAAAGATAAATTTTCAATAAAAAATGTAATAGTTGATAATTTAATTAAAAAAGATTTTAATTTTGAATAAAAAACAGTTGAATTCAACCCCAAAAGATGAATTTTCAACCAAATAGTCGAATTCTTAACCAAAACAAATTAATTTTGAACCAAAAAGTTGCATTTTCAACAAAAAAATTGTTTGTCTATCAAAAAAGACGAATTTTCAACAAAATACATCAATTTTTAACCAAATACTTAAATTTTAAACCAAGAGGATCAATTTTCTACTGAAAAGTCGATTTTTTAACGAAATCGATGAATTTTCAACTAAAGATGATAAATTTTCAACCAAGGAGATGAATTTTCAATTATAAAATTATAAATGATAAATTATATTATTATTTTCAATTATAAATCCTTAACGAAAAAAATCAGTTTCGAAGAAAGTATTTCAACTTTGAAACAATGAGTTGAATTTTCCACCAAAAAATATGAATTTAAAAAATGTGATAGTTGATATTTCAACCAAAAAAGATTTTAATTTTAAACAAAAAAGAGTTCAACTCAAGAAGATGAATTTGCAACAAAATAGTTGAATCATCAAACAAAACAGATCAATTTTGAAACAAAATGTTGCATTTTAACCAAGAAATTGATTCTCTACCAAGAAATACGAGTTTTCAAAAAAATATATAAATTTTCAACCAAATACCTCAATATTTAACCAAGAGGATTAATTTTCTACCAAAAATTCGAATTGTTAACAAAATACATGAATTTTCAACCAAATAATTGAATTTTGAACTAAAAAAGATAAATTTTCAACCATCACCGAAATAGTTAAATTTTCAGTTAGAAAAAAAAATTTATAAGAAAAAAACGAATGATCAAAAAATAAGTAAGTTTTCGACCAAAGAAAGTAATTTCTAACTAAAATGCTGAATGTTCTACTAAAAAAATTAATTTTTAAACACTTGCAGTTTTAACAAACCAAAAATGTCAATCAAATTGTTGAATTTTCAATAAAAAAGGATGTCTGTGAGGCCTGTAATAAATAAATAGGAAATTTGATAATGTATTAACTAAAGAATAATAATTTAAATAAACATTGCACTTCATTTTCAATACTTGTAAAATATTAGATTAAAAAACTGGAAATTTTGCTTTGAAAATAAAATATCGGGCTGCAACATTATAGGTCCTAACAAAAATTATAAAATTGTACGGTTGTTAAACTAATACTTATAATTATAACACAATTTATTTTCCAAAATAAAATGTTAGTAATATTTGGGGGGAGGGTCAGAGCTTTCAGAAAAACACCTTACGTAATTTGTGGGTGAACCCTCATTTTTGTATTCATTTATTATTTTTTCGCAAATTTTTTATTGTTACAGTTAATATTAATATTGCTATGACTACTAATATTAGTACATTTATGTTTTAGTGAGTCGCATACTTGAAGATATCTTACGTATAAGAAATGATTTTGACCGTGCACCCCCCCCCCCCCTCCCGTTAAGACAGCATAGAAAAATCGTGGAAGTACCCCCCACCCCCAAAAAAATACTACGTAATTTATGCACGGCCCCTTATGAGCAAAATATTCATTTTTATATTATAAAAATTAAGGTACTTTAGCATCTTATAGAAAAAATTTGAAGTCTTATTTAATTATGCCTATTATTTGTTAAAATAAATACCGTTTCTTAAAACAAAATTTTTTTTTTGCCTGAAGGATGATCCCAGGTGTAGCTATTAGCTTTGAAATTCACTTCAATTCAGATTTTGAATTAAATCTAAATGTTTAAAGGAAACTTTTGTAATGATAGAAATCGATAGCCTTGATAAAAAATCTTTCAAAATTATAATTAAATGATGTTTAAATTATAATTATAATTAATACGTGATAACGTGTTGCTTTATGAATTTGAGGTTAATGTTCGTTCCACGTATGAAGTGCTTATAATGTTTTTTTATAATTCAAACATAAATCTCAATAATCTTATAATTCCGTTTTCATTTATTTTCTACCGTACTTTTGTGAATTTTAGTACATTGGCGAATAGAATGACATAACCTAAAAATTGTTGGAGAAAAGTATATTAAATAGATGAAACATAAATGTGTAAATATTTAAATAAAAAAGCTTTCTCATCCCTTGGAATGCTACTTCTATACAAATTTAGTGTTTCCTTTATTGATTACTTGAAATAATAATCAAAATGATTGACCATAGGAAAAAGTCATTTCCTAATTATAACATGTTTATTAATATAGACATATTTATGGCAAATGTTTGTTAACAATATTGAGGTAAAAACATAAGCTACTTATAAATACCGTTTTCGTTATCTTGTACCGTATTTCTGAATTTTAAAAACATTTCAAACTTTAATCGGCCCTCCCGAAAAATTTTCTAAAAGTGACTTAGAGCTGTATATGGCCCATGTTCTTCATGCTTGTATTAAGTTTATTCAACATTCTTTGCAAGTCCTCGATTGATTCTGCCATAATAATCGTGTCTTCTGCGAAAGCTAACCCACGTACCTTCACTGTTTCGAGATCTACACCTTCTTCGTCGAAGAGGGCCGTTCTTAGACACTTATCCATAAATATGATAAGTAGCCATGAGGACATAACGCATCCTTGTTTCACGCCTTGCATAATATCGAACCAGTCACTCAGTTTCCCATTTACCCTTACACTCGCTTCACTATAATTTAAAAAAAAATCAATTTAAAAATAATCAATTGAGTAAATTGATAAAAAAATGACTGAATTTATATGGTAGATTTATTAACTCTAAAAGCATTATGTATACACGTAACTATTGAAACTGTTTGTGGCAAGTTGTTGAGTGGAGTTTAATCAAATAGACCATACTCTATGATTATGTGATTAATGGGGGCGTCGTAGCTATAGAATTGATAGTAGAGATTCAGTTGTTTGCCATCGATTGCGGTGATTTTAACGGGTGATAAGGTGATTGGTGATTATTTGTCAGCTCGTTTAATAACGACCCTAGTCTGACAATTAGGCGTGTTTCTCTCTCACGAGGTACTGTAATATCCTTACCGGAAAGGCACGCCGCACCATCAGAAGAAGGTGCAACGCTATCGAGTCGTATTTAATTACCGTGGTAAAATTACTGATATCATCTTACGAACGTAAGCCCCGGAGATTCACATCGAACTCATAGCTAAAGAAGCTTTTCACACGAAATATGACACCCTCACCCCCATTTCGGGGCGAAAAAAAAACAATTAAATATTCCATTATTATTGATTTAGAAATCAACGAGCTTAATATTTAATTGACAATGAAATAGGTGTAATAATTTAATTAAATACGGTATTTCAAATTTAATTTCACTCTAGACCGATTCCATTTCAAATCAGGCAGAGAGGTCCAGCTTAGGGTGTCAGAATAGGGTGGTCCAAAAATGCATTCGAAATTTTGTTTCGAATTTTCACGCATTTTGCCCCCAAATTTGTTCGAATCCACAAAAAAATAAATGCTTTTTGTTTTAATGGTATTGAGAGGTTCCGCTATCCCCATGAAGTTTAACACGTATTTCCCATGAGAAAAAATAGACGTTTTTGTCAATTTTATTCAGAATCGTCAATATTAGGTAAATCGAGTTGAAACTCATCATTTCTATTCACAATTAGCTATAGAATGCAAGTGAATAAGTATTTTTTAAATATAACCCCCATAAGTCTGCTTCAGAGGGTCCCAAAAAATACCCTTCAATGAAAAATTGTATTTTGCAAGTTTCTGGCGCTAATTATGATTTTTTTGCGGATTTTTTCATACAAATTGTACTTTATACTGATAATTAGATGTTTACATAAATTGTTTAAACAACTTATTATTGTGCTTAGAAATTTTCTCTCAGAATAGAGTTAGAATGTCGCGTTTTTTTCCGAATTTTTCAACTTATTTTCAACTTTTCAGATAGATCGAGGCAATAATAAATTTAATTGATCAAAAAGAATTGTTTGAAGAATTTATTGTTATTTATAATAATATTCTCTTAGAATAATGTTATAAAGTTGCGGTTTTTTCGGAAGTTTTCAACTTTTTGCTATTTTTGTGCACTTCCGCTTCGCATGTAAAATTAAAAAGGAATTTTCAACAAAATAGTTAAATTGTCAACATAAGAGATAATTTTTTAACCAACATGATGAGTCTTCAACCAAAATAAAAGTGAATTTTTTAACCATATAGTTGAATTTTCAACCAAAAAGACGAATTTTCAATAAAATACATAAATTTTCTACTAAAAAAAATAAATGTTCAACCAAAAATAGAATATTTAAAATTAAAAAAATAAAAGAAATTTCAACCAAAAACAACACAAGTTTTTAACAAAATAGTTGAATTTACAACAAAAGAAATTAATTTTCAACCAAATGTAGGAAGGTTCAACTAATGAGATTACTTTTCTAACAAAAAGGCGAATTTTCAACAAAATAGGTCGATTTTCAGCTAAAACAGATCAATTTTTAACGTATAATAGTTAAATTTACAGTAAAAAATTAATTGTATACAAAAATGAATAAATTTTCAACCAGGAAGATTTATTTTCTACCAGAAAAACTCCATCTTTAAGAAAATACATGAATTTTCCACCGAAGTAATAAATTTTTGACCAACAAGATAAATTAGTCACAAAGAAGATTAATCTAATATAAAAGACGAATTTTCAACAAAGATACAGGGATTTTTAACAAAATAGTTAAATTGTCAACATAAGAAATGATTTTTTAACCAAAATGATGAATCTTCAACCATAAAAAACGTGAATTTTTGAACCAAATAGTTGAAATTTCAACCCAAAAGATGAATTTTGTACCAAAAATATGAATTTTCAATAAAATACATGAATTTTAAACTAAAAAAGATAAATTCTCAACCAAAAATAGAATAGTTAAAATTAAAAAAAAAAAAAGAAATTTCAATCAAAAACAACACAGGTTTTTAACAAAATAGTTGAATTTTCAACAAAAGAAATTAATTTTTAACCAAAAGTATGAAGGTTCAACTAATGAGATTACTTTTCTAACAAAAAGGCTAATTTTCAAAAACAGATGTGGATTTTCACCTAAAGCAGATCATTTTTTAACGTATAATAGTTAAATTTACAGTAAAAAATTAATTTTATACAAAAATGAATAAATTTTCAACCAGGAAGATTTATTTTCTACCAGAAAAACGTAATTTTTAAGAAAATACATGAATTTTCCACCGAAGTAATAAATTTTTGACCAACAAGATAAATTAGTCACAAAGAAGATTAATCTACCATAAAAGACGAATTTCCAACAAGATACAGGAATTTTTAACCAAATAGTTTAATTTTCAACTGAAGAAGGTAAATTTTGAATCTAACATGGAATAGTTAAATTTTCAGTTAAAAAAAAGAAATTTTTAACCAAAAAAATAATTTTCAACAAAATAGTTAAATTTTGAACAAAAGAAAGGTTTTTTTATACTAAAATGATGAATCATCCTGCCCAAAAAATGAATTTTTAACAAAGTAGTTCCACTTATAACTGAGTTAGTAGTTGATTTTCATTTTTCAACCACAAAAGATGAATTCTTAACGAAAAATGTAATAGATGATATTTCAGTCCAAAAAGATTTAAATTTCAAACCAAAAACAGTTGAATTCCACCAGAAAAGACGACAACCAAAACAGATTAATTTTCAACCAAACGTTTGTGATTTTAAACCAAAAAAGATGCATTTTTGATCAAAGTAGATGAATTTTGAATAAA
This sequence comes from Andricus curvator, assembly GCA_932195095.1. Taxonomy (NCBI): domain Eukaryota; kingdom Metazoa; phylum Arthropoda; class Insecta; order Hymenoptera; family Cynipidae; genus Andricus; species Andricus curvator. The sequence goes on from CAKNYM010048001.1 coordinate 116,339, forward strand.
AAAAGAAGAATTTTTAACAAAATGATAAAATTAACTTCAATCTTAGTTTATTGCAAATTCTCTGACCAGTTTAAAATTCCCTGACTTTCTGAAATTTTCTCATCTGTAGCAATCCTGATAATTTATTTCCTATCATCACGAAAAAATGTAGGAAAATTATACGCCCATACTGATTTTCCTATAATATTTATCCGTGAGGGATTTCTAAAAAAATGAAACCTCATGAATTGTAACAAAAATAAGATGAGAATAGTTTCTGTATTAAATTAGGGATTGATTAAACAAAAAATGAAAACCTTGTGGCATTTAACTGGGAGTACACGGATGATAAGATAAGAGACTATCGGAAAGAACAAACAGTGCAGAGTTAACAATACGAACGCGCGTTGCGCTTCCGTTTAGACTTGAGAATGATAACATTGATAACAGGTTGTTTGGTTAGTAGCCGAAAGTTCCTCTTTCTGTATATATGTAAAGTACATTCTGTGTCAATGATTAAAATTCAAAAGTAACAACTACTAATTGATAAGCACGACTAGATACTTTTTTATTTAACAATTCAGAATTTCTGAAATTTTTTAACTCTAGCATTTTAAGCAAATTTCTAAAAAAAATCTTGAAAAATTTTGAGAGAGGAATTTGGAGAATTCTGTAGCAAACCAATATTTGGAAAATGTATTCTGAAAAGGATTTCTTTGGTGAAGATCTGAGGAAATCTATCTATCTTTTGTTATTCATATCCAGTTTGAAAGTTCCAATCTGAAATTAATAAATTTAGAATGCTTTTAGTTTGAAATTATTAAATTTCGAACACTTCTATCACTGAAAATTCTTTTATTTGAATGTAAATTATTCAATTTTAAACGCTGTAAACCCAATATTCCTTATCTACTGAGACTTTCAATTTGGAATCATACATTTTAAAACTATCTAAATTTGAATTGAATTGTATCCCCACAGCTCTTCCGGAACACCCTCGTTTTCAACCCCTAAGATAATAAAATATCGATTTTTTTTAACTGTCCTAACTTTCGTACCTAAAATCTTATTGCTTAGAATGGTTCCATTTGATGTCCAAAGATACCCAAAAAAGTTTTATACCCCTATATCTTCCGGAACATCCTCATTTTCTACCCCTAAGGTAGATTTTCAGGCATCAAATGGAACAATAATTATGAGCCATACAATTTTAGGTATCGAAGTTAGGACATTTTTTGCAATTTTTCGATTGTTTATTATTTTAGGGATAGAAAACGAGGGTGTTACAGTAGACCTGGGGAGGTGAAACCCTTTTTGGTGTCTTTAAACAAAAAATCAAACCATTTTAGGCATCAAAATTTTAGGTCTTGATGTAGGGGCATTAGGGAATTTTTTAGAATTTTTGAACAATAAGTTTATTACCTTAGGGGTAGAAAACGGGGGTGTTCCAGAAGAGCTGAGGGGATCAAACTTTTTTTGATATCTTTGGAAATCAAATGAAACCATGTTAAGCCTTAAAATTTTAGGTCTGGAAGTTAGGACATTTTCTTGGAATTTGCTCGAATTTTTATTATCTTAGGGATAGAAAACGAGGATGTTCTGAAAGAGATAAGGGAATAAAACTTTTTTGGGTATCTTTGGACCTAAGCAATACAATTTTAGGTCTTGAGGTTAGGCCATTTTTTGGTGTTTTTTATTATTAGGGGTGGAATTAGGGTGTTTTCCGGAAGACTTAGGGGGTTGGTACCAAATTATTCTATTATCAACAGTAAAATATTAATTCTAGAAATCTTTTTGGAGGCCTAATACCAGTATTTTTGATGTTAGATTCAACAGGTCTCTGTTACAGAATCGTTGATAAGTAGATAATCTACTATATCAAAATTAATTTTTATTATGCGAAATTAAATTAAATAGCGAGAAATTAAGTTCTAAAAAATTCACTGCGAACTGGATTTGAACCAGCAACCAACTCATTACATGTGAGG
>CAKNYM010048001.1:123305-139112 GCA_932195095.1 Andricus curvator
CCTCACATGTAATGAGTTGGTTGCTGGTTCAAATCCAGTTCGCAGTGCATTTTTTAGAACTTAATTTCTCGCGTTTTAATTTAATTTCGCATAATAAAAGTTAATTTTGATATAGTAGATTATCTACTTATCAAGGATTCTATAACAGAGACCTCTGTTGAATCTAACATAAAAAATACTGGTATTATGCCTCCAAAAAGATTTCTATCATATTAAAAACCAGTCTAACCGAAACTTTGTTTAAAAAAACTTAGTTTCAAATATTGAATTAATTCTAGAAGTTGGATAATTATTTATAATTTTATCCATTCTTATGGGTTAAAATGGGGTGTGTTCTGGAAGGTGTAGAAGGGTGATACTTTTACGGCATCATTTTCCCACCAAAATATCCTATTATCAACCGATGTGTTCCGAATGATGTAGCGGTGTGGCACCTTCTGGGCATAATTTTGGCACCAAATAATTCTATTATCAACAGTAACATTTAGAAATTTAAAATTTTAGGTCTCACAAAAAATTTTTTTTTCTTTATTTCTTTTTTTGTAAACGTTGAAAGCCATTTTTCTCGATAACGGCTAAAAAGCGCATCTTATTACTCTAGCATATTACAAGTTTGGTAATGACCTATTATTGGGAGGAGTATGAGTAAACAAAAATCCGAAGGGTGCAGGTTCCCCTTGTAAGAATTCAAAAAGTCGATGTCAAAAAATAAATGTACTCTAATTTTCAGTAATCGAATACTCAAAATTCGATTTAATATTTAGATTGCCCTACAAAAAATGTATCCCGATATAAATTGTCCCAGGGGTCGAAATCAAATCTGAATAGGAGAAACCACAGCTTTTAAAATAGCTGATTCTGCAATAATTGAGTTGATGAAGAGGATGAAAAGCAATCTCTTTGTCGACAGAGGCTCAAGCGATAAATTGTATTGTACGAACTCTGCGCTTCCTTGCTGTTAGTGCCCAGTTTAGTTTCTGGCAGCTTAATTTATGACTCAGGGAAAACGAGTCTTGAATTTCCGATGACTTCCTCTTCCTTTCTTCTGGTACTGTCGGAACGCCACGTCGATTAATTAAGGTGGAGGTAATCGCGTGACCGGAAGAAGTTGCGAACTACTGGCGACCACGTATGCTATCCTCCTTCATGTAGGTGCTTCACCGCCTTCTGCGTGTAGGCTTCAAACTTTTTTCATCTTCTTTTTTCTAACTACATGTTCCTCGTATTTTTACACATAAAAGGCATGAAACCGAGAGCTTTAGAAAACGAGTTAATTATTGTTGTAACTGGCAAAAATAAAAATCTTGAAAGTAAAACCTGGAGAGAAACAAAACACAGAGTCTTAACCTTTAAGTATGTAGGGGATTTCTTTTTTTCACTAACATTTACCAGAGGTCTTACAGACCACTGTATATATTTATGTCTAATCAAATAAGTAAAGCAGTTTTTATTATCTAACTCATACAAGTATATGAAGGGACATTGGAAGAAGTAAGAAATTTAAAAAATTCATCAACTTTTATTATTTTAAACCAGTGGGGGTAGGGACCCACATACCAGGAGCATGGCGCGGTCTGTGAGACCGCGTGTCTATACTTAAAGGTTAAAAACGGACTTCACATACAGAAGAGGATTTTACAGGATTTTTGAGGGGATGTAAGAGGATTACATCGTTTTTTAAGGAATTTTGAAAGTTAGTACAGGTTTCTAGATGTTTTGAGGGATTTAACGGATTTCAGAATTTTCGGGCATTCTAAAAGATTTCAAGGCATACAAAATAATCAAATATTTCAAGGGATTCCAAGGGGCTTTATTAGATTTTGTGGGATTTTGCAAAATTTCCGAGGGGATTTAAGCGGATTTTAAAGATTTCAAGGAAGTTGTATTTTATACATATTTGAGATACTCATAGTATTTCAAAAGAAATTAAAAGATTCCATAAGATTATAAGGAATTTTTATAGATTGAAAAGGATTTCAAATAATTAGAGCATTCTTTAATGAATTTTGAACGATATTACATATTTCATGATGTTTTACGTGTTTTTACTCGATTTTTGTGGGATTAATAGGGATTTTTCACAAGATGTAAGGCCACTGTTGCAGCTGAGCAACGTTCACTATTTTCGATTTTCTTGATTTTCAGGTAACAAGCTTAGAATTCTGCAAAGTAATAACGGGCATTAGATCGAAGTGGACTATTCCGCATCTCGGTGGTTATGAGTTATCGTCACGTTATCGTATTTTCAGTAGAAACCAAGGAAATTATAAAAATAAAAAAATAAAAATTTTGCAAAAAAACATGAAATGAATTTTATAGAAAAATAATAATAATATTTTTAATAAATAAAATTAATGTAATATATCAAATGAATAACCTTAACTCATTTTGTTGATGTTATTTGAATTATTTTATTTACAATAATTTATTGATGAAATTATTATTAACGGGATTCAACGGGATCAAGGCTTGGCCGCTAAAGGCCTAAAGGGACTTCAACAAAATGCAAGGGTTTTTATCAGATTTCAGTAGATTTCAACGGATTTCAATATTTTGAGCGATTGCAAATCTTTTCGGGCATTCTAAAAAATTTCAAGAAATTTCAGAAAATATCAAATATTTCAAGGGGTTTAAAGAAATTTCAAGGGGCTTTATCAGATTTTATGAGACTTGACGGGATTGTAGAGGATTTCAAAGATGTCATTTTTTTTGAAGGAATTTTGAAAGATATTACAGATTTCAAGATGTTTTACGGGATTTTACTTGATGTTAATGGGATTACTAAGGATTTCATAAGATTTAAGGGATTTTATAAAGGGCCTAGCAAGATAGGTATGTGACAAGTGCCCTTGAGCCTTATCCAACCGGACTTGATCCTATGTGTGCGTTACAAAAAGAAAACTCTTGTCTGAAATGTTCAACTTTTTAACCTTGAAGATGACCTTTCAAGGTCACGTCTATGGTTTTCCAGTTTTTTGCGTATATCTCGGATTATTTGTGATGCATTTTAATCAACCTTGGGTCAAATTAAAGGTCACTTAAAAATACATTTAATGCATTTTTTCAACAAATTTTTCCGCGAAATTCAAATTTTGACAGATATTCAAATATTTTAAGTCGAATCTTCTCGAAAAGAAAAATACATACATCAGCGAAAAAATTCACACAGTTCGCTTACATTCAAGTAATTATTATGAATTTTTGAAAAAATTTTGAAGTGGTAGAACGTAGTAGGGAAAATTAAAAAACGTACTTTCATACGAATATCGGACTTCGAAGACCTTACATGACTATTAAAAAAATTATACAAGTGACTTTTTCACCACTTTATATATATATATATATATATATATAATAATATATATATATAATAAAAATAGTCGTCTAGAATGTTTCCGAAACTTCTGACACTGACAAAATATTTTTCTTCACGAAATTATCCTAATTGCCATATCTTTTGCAGTTTATAAGGCCCCCAGAGCTTACCAATTTCTTTAGTAATATACGGTTTGTGATTTCCTTCAAAGACCATAATTTGTGTTATATGTACGTTAATTTTAAGACCCATGTTCTTCATACTTGTATTTCGTTTGCTCAACATTCTTTGCAAGTCTTCGATTGACTCTGCCATAAAAACGTTATCATCTGCGAACGCTAACCCACGCACCCTCACTGTCCCGAGATCCACACATTCTTCGTCGACAAGGGCCATTCTGAAATAATTAATTTAGAAAACCTTTTGAAAAATACTTTTTTCAGCATGAATTTTATATAAAACTACTGTTTCATTTTTTTGCAGTATGTTCAGGGCACAATACAAGGAGATTGGGGGGGGGCGGGGGTTAAAAGTTATTGGGTGCAAATTATTCCTTGATCCTTCCTTAAGAGGTGAGCAAACTTTATTTTCCAAAAGGTTAAAAACAAGTACCTCTTTTTTTAATTTTTTCATAAATCGTAATTACGAAAAAAGTTGGGAAGCTCCAGGGGCCTTATAGGCCTCGTATGAAAGTACGTTTTTCAAATTTCCCTACTACGTTCTATCACTTCAAAATTTTTTTTTAAATTCATAATAAATACTTGAATGTAAGCGAACTTTGTGAACTTTTTCGCTAATGTATGTAATTTTTATTTTCGAGAAGATTCGACTTAAAATATTTAAATGTCTGTCAAAATTTGAATTTCGCGCCAAAAATGGTTGAAAAATGTATTAAATGTATTTTTAAGAGATCTTTAATTTGACCCCAGGTTGATTAAAATCCGTCAAAAATAATCCGAGATATACGCAAAATCTGGAAAACCATAAACGTGACCTTGAAAGTTCATCTTCAAGGTTCAAAGGCTGAACATTTCAGGAAAGAGTTTTCTTTTTGAAACGTACACATAAAACCAAGTCTGGTTGGATAAGGCTCAAGGACACTTTTCACATACTTATCCGACTAGTCCCTTTCAAATGATTTCAAAAAAAAAAATTTAAAGAGTTTAGGTTTTTCAAAAGATTCCAAGGAATTTAGCTTACTTTCATAAATTATAAGCAGTTTCAAAGAATTTCTTAGGGTTTCAGAAATTTTTTAATGATTTTAAACAGTTATCCAAGATTAAATTAAATTTAAAGGGACTTCTGGTGATTTCTAAGGATTTCAGAGCTTTCAAGGAATTTCAAGGGATTTATTTCACCAGATTAAGGGATTCGTAGGACTTCAAAATAAATTATAAGATTGCAAAGGATTTCTAGGGATTTCAAAGATTTCAAGGGATTTAATAGATTGGCGAGTTTTCCAGGAATTTAAGAGGATCTCAACAGAATTCAGGGTTTCTTAAAGGATTTTAATGGATGTCAAAGCTTTTAGGGTATTTAAAAAGATTCGAAAGAATTTCACACGATTTCAAAGTAAGTTATCCCCTCGACCTAATATTTAAAAAATTGTATGACACTATTTTGCTACTATTTTTCAAAGTTCATGCCACTATTGATACTATTTTTGATCTCTTAAGTGAGCCTGGGCCCTGTAATAAGAAATAAGTCTATCAAGATTTTACTGACTGAGGAGTGGGTAATAGTGAGGAGTGGACAATAATTAGAAGTGTCAATATAGGCAGAGCAGTATCAAATGAATTCTTAAACAAAATGTTTGAAGTACCGAAGTTAAAATTTGCCTGCTCTATTAAAATTAAAGAAAAAATTGACCTTCAAAATCGAAGATCACGATCGCGAGAACTATTGAAATGTTTTGTTCCTTAGATATTAAATCATTTCACTTCCACTGCACCATGAATGTCTTCGATCAAACGATAAGATGAAATAGGTACCCTCTCACAATTCAATGGTCTTGGGCTTGAAGATATAATAGCTTGACATTTGAGAATAACGCTCATGGGCAGAAATAAATTAATATGTGCATTGTGCTGCTGTTTTGCACCTCGTTAAGGTGTCTTCTACAGATATACCTTCTCATTATCAACTCCATGCCTTTTCCTATGAATTATTCCTAGTACAAGGTTAGCCTGTAGCCGACATTTGGTAAAACACACCTTTATCTGATTCGACCATTTGATAAGATAGGATTCAAAATGAGAGGAACAGATTTTTTATTTAAAAATTATCTTCATGTTAATTTTATGTGTGTCTAGATGATTTATTACCCTGAAGCATATTATTTTGTCTCATATAGCAGCTTATGTTCACTTATGTTCAATTCAACACTTATGTTATAATTTATTTATTTACTTTGTTTCTAACCTTAAAGTACGGACGTGATTTCATTTTTGCACTAACATAGACCTGAGGTCTCACAGACCATTTGTATATATTTATATTTAACGTATACATCTATATGTAGGAACATTAGCATAAGTAAGAAATTAATCAATTTTATCAACTTTTATTATTAATAATCTCTTACACCAGTGGGAGAAGGACCCACATATCAGAAGCATCGTGCGGTCTGGGAGACCGCACGTCAATACGTCTATACTCAAATGAGGGATAATCGGGACGTAAAATTTTTATGTGACGGCTGCATTCCGTACTCTAGGGTACCCTCATCAAGCTCAAGTTTGTTTGTGTATGACATCTTGCGTTTTAAATACCTTAAAACAAATTGAAACATAAATATATAATTTCGATGATACTGTGGACGTGCGGTCTCACGGACCGCCTATGAGCTTTCAATTGGTGTTGCTCACCAATCACACGCAGGACAACACGTGTCCACCTACCTCTCTGAAAGCACAATTAAAACTAAAGCTACTAATAATGACAGCCTCGAGGATGGCCAGGTGGGAGGGACCCACATATCACAGAAACATGGCGCGGTCGCACAGACCGCTAGTGCGGTCTCACAGACCGCACGTCCAGACTTGAACGATCAAACTGTCTACAACCGCAAGTTGTTCCCCTTGCATGGAGATTCTCTATCGTTGATTTTTAAGTTACTAATTTTGCACTTTTGATTGAAATGATTGAATTTTAAAAAACGTTTTGCAAAATTTAAAAATTAATTATTTGTAACGACTTAGTTTTATGTTCCAAATTTGAGAATGCTTCAATTCTTTAACACAGTTTTGGAATTCATTAAAACGCTTCAAGTTTGAATTCATTAATTTTGAAAGCTTCCAATTAGAAAGCATGTAATTATAAAAGGTTTTAGAATAATTAAACTTTAAATGTTCATAATATTTAATATTCTTCCATTTTGAATGGTGAAAATGACAGTGATGTGTTTTTTTTTGTAAATTAATCTTATTCTTTAATAATAAAATCTATCCAATCACTTTGTTTGTCATTCAATACTAAATCATATGATCGTTATTAACCATATATTTATTACATTTAAAACTTCTATAATTTCAACTTAAAATGATAGTTTTGCATGCGCAATTCTAAAAACTTTCAATTTTTGTAGCCTTGAAACTAAATTTTTTTTTCTTCAAAAGCTTAAATTCCAAAATATTTGGTTTAAAATTTCTTCATTTTTGGAGGTTTTCAAATTCAAATTCAAATATTAAAAATGTCAGAGTAATTAGTAACTTTTTAATTTAATAATTTTAGATTTAAATACTCGAATTTGCTTGTTTGGAATTTTAGCCAGTTTAAAATTTTATAATTTTAGATTTAAATATTCTGACTTGTTTGGTTTCAATTTTAAACGTACAGAATTGGCTGTTTTTTCAATTGTCTGAAATCGTAGAATATCACATTGAAAAACTTGATAGTTGCACAATTTTCCGTTTAAAGGATTTGTAATTTTAAAAAAATGCTCCCAGAATAAATTCAAAAAAATGAAAAATTAAGACATTTATTTCTCAAGTTCAACCCTGAAAAATGAGAAGATTTTAGAACTGGGCATTGACAATGGAATTATTTTTTATTTGAAAATGTTCCAATATGTTAAACATATCAAACCCAACATTAAAAAAAAGTGATTTGAAAGGCAATATGAAGCAATCTTGTTTTTTTTTCTTGTCCGATTTTTAGTTGAAGATTTAAAAAAATGAATTATTTAAAATAAAAAAATATCTGATTGGAAAATGTCAAGAATGAATAATAATTCCAAATGAAGTTTTCAAAATTAATCGATTTAAAAATTAAAACTTAAAAATTGCGTTGTTTAAAATAAAAATAGATACAAATTAAATTACTTTTGAATTTTCATGTTGAACGCTAAATTTTTAATTTTTCAATTTTTATATGTTTTAATTTTGAAATTACAATGGAAGTGGTTGAGTTTTGAAAAGTATAACTAATAATTTGAAAATCGTTAAATTTACTTAAAATAAATGAAATTTTGAAGGGTTGGTGACTAAAGTTTTTTCAGTTTTAAACGAAGTTCGGTTTCGTTTAATTTTCAACGTTCCGTAGTTGACATTTTTTCCTTTTTTCCATTTAAAATTACTTCATTTTGAACGATTCTTTTAGAATAATTCAATTTTTACGTTTTATAATTGAAAAAATTGAAAATTCTAGAATTTCAGAAGCTTTGGGTTTGAAACATTCAATTTGGTTTTCAATTTCAATTTGCCAAATTTTAATCGCTTCGAATTGTTAAATTATTTAAGTTAACAACTTTTTAATTTAAAATTATTCAATTTTGAACGATTTTAATTTGGAATAATACAATTTTAATTCTTTTGAATTTTAAGCGATACAATTTTCAAAATTCTAATCTGAAAATATTCAATTTTTAACGTTTTGAAATTGTTCAATTTTGAACGTTTTGGATTAGAAATGATACTATTCCAACTCTTTTCTAATAAAATTGTCTAATTTTCAAAATTTTAGTCTGAAATTATTCAATTTTGGGAACTTCTAATTTTCATTCGAAATATTGTCCTGTTTCAAAATTTCATCTGATATAAAATTCTTTGACTTGGAACGTTTTCAATTCAAAATCTTTCAGTATATATGTTTCAAATTTTAAACGCTTTCAATTCGAAAATATTAATTATTGCTTGAAGAATTTTTGAAAAATAGTATTTAAACATTTTTTTATAATGGATTTTTATATTTTAAATGTTAGAAAATAAAAATCCAGAGATGTGATAGAAACAAATTAAAAAAATTATATTTTTATTTCTACTAGTTATTTTTATAAGGGGAAATTGGGTTCAGAATTGTTTTCAGACTTTTCTCAAATTCAGTTTAATTATAAATGACCGTTTAGCGTTTTATCACTCAGGGTGAATTGAATGGATTACATCTCTTGAAACGCATCGAGGAAGAAAACAAGGACTCACGCTTAATTACTTTTATCGATCGTTGACTGAAATTGAAATTTAGCTCGCAATTTCACTTCTTCCGTTTGCGAAGCGAGAATAGAACAGAATGTCTCCAATTTAGTTGATTGCGTTGGGATTCTGAAAAAATGGGCAAAATATTTGAACGGGTCGATTAAAAAAGAAATTTATTGTATTTAGTATTTAGTTTTTAAAACATTAAAAAAATTTCCAGTAATTTCCGAGTATTAGAATTTCAGAAGACATGGAACGATTTTATGGTAACTGTAGGTTTTAGGATATTTAAAAAGATCCCAAGGGATTTTATAAAATTTCCGAGGATTTGAATGATTTTAAGAGATTTTAAAAGCTCTCAAGGTATTTTGATAAATTTTTCATATTCTCAGGAAATATGATTAGATTTCTTGTAATTTCACGGGAATTTATAATATTTTAGTGGGTTTGAAATATTATCAAATATTTTCAAGGTATATTACCAAAGATTTTTTTAAACATTTTAGGATATTTTAAAAGATTCCATGGAATTTTCAATTTATTTCAATAATTTAAAGGGATATTAAAGAATTTCAAAGATTTCAGGGTATTTTTGAAAATTCGAAGGAGTTTTTGAGAGTTTAAAAAAATTTCGAGGGATTTCAAAAGATTTGAAAGAATTTGCCACATATAAGGGTATCAAAGGATTGTGAAGATTTTAGAGTATTTTTTAAAATTCCAAGGAATTTTCAAGAGCGTTAAAAAGTTTCAAGGGATTTCAAAAGATTTAAAAGGATTTGAAATATTTTAGGGTATTTAAACAAATTCCAAGGAATTATCAAGAGTTTTAAAAAATTTCAAGGGATTTCAAAATATATTCAAAGGTTTTCAATATTTTTGGGTATTTTAAAAGATTCCAAGAAATTTTTGATTGATTTCAAGAATTTCTAAGCATTTGATATATTTTAGGATATTTCAAAAGATTTTAAGGCATTTTCAAGAAATTTAAAAAATGGCAATGAATTTCCAAGAATCTTAATGATTTTAAGAGATTTGAAAAAAATTTCATGCGTTTGTGAAGAATTTCTTAGATTTCGGAAGGTTTTAAGTTATTTGAAAAAATTCCTGAATATTTAAATCATTTTATGGGATTTTAAAAGCTTCTCAAGATTTTTAAATAAATTTTGCAGGATTTCAGGAAATATCATCAAATTTTAAGCATTTCTAAACTTAAATTTAGATTTGGAGAGATTTTCATTTTTTTAAATTCATTTGGAATTCATCCTGAATTTTTATTAATGTATCCTGAATTCTTTTATATTTTTTGGACTTCTCTTGCATTTTTTGAATTCACTTAAATTCTTCCAAGTTCACTAAATTCAACTCAATTTGACGGATTTTTAAACATTTTTTAAAAATTAATTTAAATTCTTTTAAATTCAGCAGAATACTAGTCACATTAATAATGCACATTAGTCACTTTCAGTCACTTTTTGGGTTAGAAATAAGTAACTTTTTCATCTTTAACAAGTAAGTTAGGCTGTGGCAGCTCTGAGAATAATAAATTAGAAATGTATAAGTTTAGACTTAAAATGGACTGGAGGTCTCACAGACCGCTGTATATATTTATATATAATTAATTAAGTAAAGAAGTTTTGTTATCTAACTTCTACAAGTGTATGAAGGGACATTGGAAGAAGTAATAAATTAATCAATTTTATGAACTTTTGTTATTAATATTCGTTTACACCAGTAGAGGGGGAGACCCACATATCAGAAGCATGGTGCGGTCTGTGAGACCGCACGTTGCGTCCATACTAATTTGTCACTTTTTGCTCAAATGAGAGATAATCGGAACGTACACATTTTTGAGACGGCCTTGCGTTTCAAATACCTTAAACAACTTGAAACAGAAATATAAAATTGTGTTGCTACCGTGGACGTCCGGTCTCACGGACCGCCTATGAGCTTTCAATTAATATTACCCACCAATTACACGCAGGACCACATGTTGCCCACCAACCTCGGCGAAAGTACAATTAAAACTAAAGCTACTAATAATGACAGTCTCGTGGATAACCAGGGGGGGGGGGGCACATATCAGAACCATGGTGCGGTCTCACTGGTGCGGTCTGTGAGACCGCACGTCCATACTTAAAGATTAAAAATGTTAGATTAGAATTTTGGACTTATATTACTGCTCAGGAAAAATGAAAAATTAGGCAGGGAAAATGTAAAATTAGTCAGGGAAAAGTCAGGGGATTTTGAAAATTATGTTTTGTGGCCAACCTGCCTGAAATTTCAGAACCTTTGTCTTTAAAGACACAGGAATTTTTTTTATTGAACAAAGGCCCTGTATCGCTGGCCTGGAATTAAGAAATGAGAGCTCTTCTCCCTTGCATTTATTAAATGCTTGACCCACCGACCAGCACAATGAATCACTTCGTCTCGATCGCCTTCAATCGAAGAGGCACTTCACCCCGGATCCTTCGAAGAATTTTAATATCCCAATAATTTTCTCTTCTCTTTTTTTTATTCTCCCTTTCCTCCCGGTTACATTCTTATAGACTTCGCACTCTTTCCCCTATTACCCCCTTTCTCTCTTTTTTAAAAGAAGTCCATTTTTTTGGCTGTTTTCAAGAAACTTCCCCCTTTTCCCCTTTTCTCGATTTTTTTGCCTAAATATGAATTGAAGTAATAGAACCTAATACGGAAATCCAACTACTTTGCTTGAAAGTTAATTCCTGTTGGTTCGGAATTTTTAGTTCGGAGTTTATTTCGTTTGGTTAAAAATCTAATATTTGATTGAAAAGTTAATTATTTTGGTAAAAACTCAAGTGATTTGTTAAAGTCGCCTTTTTTTGGTTGAAGAGTCATCTTTCTTGGTTGAAAATCAACTTTTTGTTGAAAATTCAACTTTTCTAGTTGAAAGTAACAGTGTCTTCTAAAAAATGCATCGTTTTGTCTTGAAAATTCAACTCTTTGGTTAAAAACGCAACGGTTTTTGGATGAAGTTTAATCTTTTTTGTAAAGTTGACTAGGAACAGAACTTTAAAGAACGGCAGCAAGGTCTATGGTTTAATGTTTCTGTTAAGTAAATTTGGATTTTTTTTTTTTTACTAAAAAAAAGTCACCTTGTGTAACAGAATTGAACAAAAAACTTCAAAAGGAGAGAAGTATGTTTAAAAAAATTAGTATAATCGGCTAATTAGAGACAGATATATAACAACGGAAAAAAGAAAGTTTGAAAATTCCACCATCTGGTTGAAAATTCATCTTTGTAGGTTAAAAATTTAAATATTTGGTTAAAAATTCAACTATTTTGTTGTAAATTCAATTATTTTGTTGAATTTCAACTAGTTGGTTAAAAAGTCGTCTTTTTTTAAACGAAAATTTAACTGTTTTATTGAATATTCGCCTTTTTGGATAGAAAATTCGTCCTTTTGGATTGCATTTTTTTTTGTAGCAAAATCATCTTTTTTTTGTTGAAAATTCACTTTTTCGTTGAAAATTTCATTTTTCGGGTTGAAAATTGCACTTTCTTTTTAAAAAAATCGTCTTTTTAGTTTGAAAACGGTTCCATTTGTATTATATTATTGTACTTTTAGTCTTATTTTGTGTTCTGCAAAGTCTACTACTACATTTTTGGTTTAAAATTCATCTCTTTTAGTTCATAATTCTAATATTTGGTTAAAAATTCAACTATTCTGTTGAAAATCCTGTGAAATCGTCCACCGAAATGATGATTTTTTAAACATATAAGGTTAATTTTCTACCGAAGTCGACGAATTAAAAAAAAGATATGAATTTTCAACAAAAAATGGAATAGATAAATTTTCAGATAAGAAAATTAATTTTTAACCAGCAAAACGAATTTCCGAAAAAACTGTTAAATTTTCAAATAAATACTTTAATTTCTAACCAAATAGTTTATTTTCTTACGAAATAGTTGAATTTTCACCCAGAAATATTAATATTCAAGAAAAAAATTAATTTACGACCAACTAGTTGGATTATAAACTAAAATTATGAATCTTGAACAAAAAAAATGAATTTTGAACAAAGTAGTTGAATCCTCAACTAAAACAGATAAATTTTCAACCAAGCAGTTGCATTTTTAACCAAAAAGGATGAATTTTCAACCAAAAAGATTAATTTTTTACGAAAAAAGACGCCATTGTATCAGTTGGTAATAGCAAAAACATCAGTTTTGGGTTAAAATCATTGTGATTCATTATTTGAATTGTTTAGGTAACAAAAAATTTACATAATGACCAGCAGACATGACGGTGAAATTATATATTATGATGAAAGTAGTACTGGATCAAAAGATGATTGTTCAATTATTTTAACAATTTGTTTAAATCTTCGATTTTCGGAAAAGCCGGAAAGTTTTTTTTTCGGAAAGTTAAATTGCGCCACTGAATTCTACGCAAAAAAATTACACAAGTCCAGACGTTGATACACATTTCGTAATTGTTTTCCTAAAATTTAATGACTTGGTTTGTAAATGTTTATCTAACTTTTATTATTCGGTTTGCTATAGGCTAAATTAAAAAGCAGTAAAAATGACTCATTTAATCTCGACTATTACTAAATAGTTTAAGCCTCGGAAAAGATGTTTTGAAGAAATATTTTGTATATTAAACTATGTTTGTAGTATGATAAGAGATTCCTGATCCAGGTTTTTCTTTTTTATGTAGTAGTATGTATATATGTAATAGAACAAACTTCAATTGAGTAAAAAATTCTCTGGAGTCGAGTAAAGTTTTAAGTAACATTTATCTGAATTTAAGTTCATCTTTGAATTTGTAAGCATTATTTTTTACAGTTTTTATTGCCAAGAGTCAGCATATAGTGTCGCCAAA
The DNA here is from genome assembly GCA_932195095.1 of Andricus curvator. Classification (NCBI taxonomy): domain Eukaryota; kingdom Metazoa; phylum Arthropoda; class Insecta; order Hymenoptera; family Cynipidae; genus Andricus; species Andricus curvator. The sequence continues at coordinate 136,880 of CAKNYM010048001.1, forward strand.
TACTTAAACAATTTTTAGGTGAATTAACTAATTTTCAGTCTTTAATTAACTATCTGTGACTAAAAAATTTTGAAATCTTAAACTTGAAAATATTTTTAAAATTCAATATAGAGGAAAATAAAAGTAGCACAAATTGAAATCTCGACAAAGATATCGTTGGATCAACACAAATATGTTTTGCTGAACTTGTTGCTTAAACTGTGAGCATGTCATGAAATAGCTTGTTATATATAATTTTTTAATATCATTATACTATGACACAAAACAGAAAATCCTTGGGCTTGGCATACTACAAACATAATTTTAAATAAAAGTATATTTTTATCTATCTCTGCTGAGGTTTCAGTTGATGAATTTAAAAACATCAATGTTGAATTGATTAAAAAATGCATAACTGTAACTTTTCTGAAAAATGAATGTTTTTTTGGGTAACAATTCGTTCTTTTTTTTTAATATGGAAAATGTTATAATCTTTAAAAAACTGCAATCTGTTCAAATTATTTATATATTCAATAAAAATGTAGCTTGATTATATTTGAATTATTTGTTTATTCAGCATTTAAATAAAGTGAAGTAATAATTAATATTTTTATTCACTTTTTTTATCGATCATAGATTTTGTTGAGCTTGACCTTATATGAAAATTTTTGTTCACAAAGTTCCAATTGCGTACGACAGAGTAATGGTTAGGAATCCCGACTGATATGCGTTAAATTTAAGTTAAGGTGTAGGTTTGAATTCGCGTAGCGTTCGAAATTTTATTAGTAATACAAATATAAATATTATTTATGTCATTTTTAAGCGACTATATTATATTCTCCAGGCAATATACTCCCAATCTGTTAATATTTATTTTTCAATAACTTTTTTCTCGCATCACTAGAGTACTACGATTCAGGGTGACCAAATTTATTATAAAATGGAATAGAAACTGATGATTTGGAAATTATAGTGGTATTTGAATGTGATGCAATCGTTTGAGTATGTATTATTAATGTAGATGCATTGCAAAAACAAATAAAGTATTTTTTAAAGATTTTTTTATTAACTCCGGCATTTTAGTGTGCCACTGTAATCAATAAAAGGAGAACTTGAAATTTTGCTTAAAAAAGAAAAATGTAACAAAGTAAGTAAGCCGTGCATTTTTCACACCAACAATAAGTGCACTCAGTCTAGTGGGGTCGGAACAAACCGTAATGGAGGCAGAGTAGGACCCTTAGGTCACTGACGTGGCTGCGATCATAAAAGGTCTCCAGTGTAGTAGTTAGGCTTTCGCGCCCTAGGGATGAAGTGAATTATGCATGAAACACTCGTCACGCTTTGGATAAATTGCAAATTCTACGTAGAAAATTTTCTTTCTTTCTCTATTAAAATCCTCATCACATTCTTTGAATCTCATCACATTTTCCTCGCTTCTTCCTCTGTAAACGAATTGCTCAATTACAACTCACTCAAGAATCATACCTCGATACTTCCACATTCAATTCACCTAAGCAATATTTTTAAATTCAACTCTGCATCAACTAAAGAACAGAGGAAAATTATTTTGCTCAAAAAGATTTTTAACTGAATTAAACAAAAAATTAATTTGTGTACTTGATAACCAGGTAAGAATTTAATAAGATTTTGGATTTTGTTGGTATACTGGTCCATTGGTTTGTCCCATTATTTTATATTCTTCTCACAGTGTTGTATGATTAGTTGATGTTAATTAATGTTGACCAGGTAACAATTTAATTAGAAGATGTTGGATTTTTTTAGCACACTAGTCCATTGGTTTGTCCCATTATTGTATATTTTTCTAACAGTGTTGTATGATTAGTTGATGTTAATTAATTTTGCTCAGGTAAGAATTTAATTAGAAGATGTTGGATTTTGTTGGTATACTGATCCATTGGTTTGTCCCATTATTGTAACATATTCTAACCGTGTTGTATGATTAGTTGATGTTCGTTGATGTTGCCAAGGTAAGAATTTAATTAGAAGGTGTTGGATTTTGTGGTTATACTGGTCCATTGGTTTGTTCCATTTTTGTTTCTTCTTCTAACAGTGTTCTATGATTAGTTGATGTTAATTAATGTTGACCAGGTAAGAATTTAATTAGAAGATGTTGGATTTTGTTAGCATACTAGTCCATTGGTTTGTCCCAATATTGTATATCTTCTAACAGTGTTGTATGATTAGTTGATATCACCACTACGTAGCGCGTCCTCAGGTTGCGGATAGAGGAACG
>CAKNYM010048001.1:140287-156963 GCA_932195095.1 Andricus curvator
TTGTTGGTATACTGGCCCATTGGTTTGTTCCATTGTTGTACCTTCTTGCAATCGTGTTATATGATTAGCTGATGTTAATTGATATTGACCAGGTAAGAATTTAATTAGAAGATGTTGGATTTTTAGCATACTAGTCCATTGGTTTGTCCCATTATTGTATATTTTTCTAACAGTGTTGTATGATTAGTTGATGTTAATTAATGTTGATCATGCAAAACTTAATTAGAAGATGTTGGATTTTGTTGGTAGACTGGCCCATTGGTTTGTTCCATAGTTTTATCTTCTTCTAACCGTTTTGTATGATTAGTTGATGTTAATTGATATTGACCAGGTAAGAATTTAATTATAAGCTGTTGGATTTTGTTGGCATACTGGTCCATTGGTCTCTTCCATTGTTGTACCTTCTTGCAACCGTGTTGTATTATTAGCTGATGCTAATTGATGTTGCTCCGGTAGAAATTTAATTAGAAGATGTTGGATTTTGATGGTATACGGGCCCATTGGTTTGTTCCATTCTTGTATATTCTTCTAACCAATAGTATGATCAGCTGATGTTAATTGATGTTGACCAAGTAAGAATTTAATTAGAAGATGTTGCATTTTGTTGGTATACTGGTCCATTGGTTTGTTTCATTGCTCTATCTTCTTCCAACCGTTTTGTATGATTAGCTGATAATCGAGTAAGGCCAGTTTTTAGTCAAGATTGAAGCCTTTCACACTTGCAACGTTCTTTGGCAAATCTCGTATAAGTAAATTGCAAATCCCACGTGGCCATTATGTTATCCGGAGTTCAGTCACTTACTTGACCCTTTCGCGGGTTGACCGTTTTCCCGACATAATCATCAGGAACATCCTTTTTAGAAAGGCGAGCCCGCAATTGGTGTAAAGTGTTGTTCACACGTGGCTCTCTATCGCCACTCTTTATCATCATTATCCGTCCTCGTCGTCGCCGTCGACGTTGCTTGGCTCTTCTTATCCCTTGTGGGTGTTAGTTTAGTTCATACACAGGAATATGACTCAACCCTGGATAGCATTGTGATATCAGAGCCACTGCTCAGACAATTTTTCTCGCATATTTTGCAGTATACTATAATGATTGTCAAGTTGCAGAAGAATCATGACGATCCAAGTGACAATTTGTCCAGGAGTTTATGACCCTCGTAAAACATCTTTCAATCAGGTACCCATAGTCATTTCCAGCTACCTGGTGACATTTTTCGTCCTTTTGTTTCCTCCGTGAAGGTATAATATATAATTTACGGTGATAAGAAGATTCCTCTGAAAGGTTGTATTTTGCAGATTTAATGAAATGACAAAGGTAGAGAAAATATAGACGAGGCTCTTTTTCAGTATTCGTGGGACTTTTAGTTTCGAGTAAAATATGAACTTGTTTTAGCAGTGTACTTCAGGATACAAAAAGAATCTGAAATTAAAAAGAAAACTGGATTTTAATTCTGAAACGAAAAATTTTAATCCTCTATAGAAAAAAAATCAATCTCTGGAGGTTTTGAACACCTTACCCTGGATTTTGAAATCGGCGCTTTAGCACGCATGATCAAAACTACATTCTTCAAATTTCTTATCAAATAACTATTTCTATAAACTCCCCCTCAAGTTAAGAATCTTTTCTTTCTAACTGGATCATTTAAGTGCCTCAAAATTTATATTTTCGCTGAAAATAACGTAAACAAACTGATTTTCTCGGTTAGGCGAGTGTCAAGGAAGTTCGGAAATAATAGCACTGGAAAACCCACGCGCTTTGGAGTCAAAGACCCTTGGCTCTCTTTCGTCGTATTACGCGAATCTTGATTTACACGACAGACGAGAAATTATACGAAATTCACGAAATTAAGAGATTGCTATAATTCATAAGTAAAAAAAACACTTAACCATACGTTAAAAATTATTACAGCAAAATTAATTAGAAAGTAAGATTAGTTTCTGAATAAATTATTAACATTTTTACATTAAAAAATGAAGCCACATTCATTATATGAATAATGCTTTTACGTTGTTTACTCTCGAGCGTTTAGGACCTCCCTGGCCATTTTTGTCCGACACTCTGTCATTGTTCGTGCTGCTGGCTATAAAAAGTGAGAACTTCTCACTTAGGGATAATAAGGTTAGTCCGCGCCTTCAATAAGTTCCTGGAAAGCGTAGTGATTAATTTCGAGCTATGTCGTTAATTTAGGTTTCACAGTATTTTCCATATTCCCCTGCGTTTTCCCTTTGTTCCAAATTCCCTTTTTTCTTTATTATCGAAAAACTTCCCCTTTTTAGTGTTTCGTAGTCCCGGGCAGAAACCCTTATAGTTTAGGTCGGGTGGCCGTCCGTACGCCTATCCATCCATCCGTCTTACTTTTTTCCAAGAAGGGGAAGTGAGGCAAATTGTGGGAGGGGAAGTATGGGAAGTGAGGGGGAGTAGAGAAAGCGTGAGGAAAGGAGGGGTGGGGAAGTAGGGTTCATAAGGGGTAGTGAGGAGGGGGGGGAGTAAGAGGAAATGATGACAGGACAAGTAGAGAAGTGAGGGGAAATTAGGGGTGGTTGAGCAGGGGAAATATTGAGAGGGGGAGTAAGAGAAATAAGGGAAGGGATAGTAGGGGAAGTGAGATGAAATGAGGGGTGGGAAGTAGGAGGAGTAAGGGGAAATGATTGGAAGTGTGGGAGGGTAGTGAGGGGAACTGATGGCTGGGAAAGGGGAGTGTTAGCTGGAGAAGTGAGGAGAGGGCGAAGTAGAGGAGGAAGAATTGAAAGAAGGAAGCAGAAGCGAAGGGTGAAGTAAGGGTAGGGGAAGTAGGAGTTGAGAAATGAGGTAGGGGAATGTAGGGGAAGTAGGGGTGGGAAAGTACGGGAGGGGGAGGTTCGAACGACGTAATTAACATCCTAATAGGCTACGAAACCCTTTTTTGTAGGCTCGCAGCGCCTACTTTGACTAATTTTTCCCCTTTTCTGTTAAAACATACTATATTTGAAAATATAATTGTTCGTTTTAAATTTACAAAATTATTATATTTAAAAATAGAGTGATAATAAAAGGCCAACTCGGTTTTCTATTAATTTAAACTAAATAAAAAAAGTCACTGCCTTTAAAATGGTTACATTTGACAACTTCAAATTATAAGTGTGTGGAAATTAAACATTTCATATTGAAATTGTTTCAAATCGAATAATATAACATTTAAATTTTCATATTCAGACAATTTCAAATTAAACCCTTTAAAATTGAACAATTTATAAGTTATCTACTTAACTACTTAAAATTTAAAAATATTGGACTCTAAAAGAAAAGCTAAACGATTTTCAAACTGAAACATTTAAATTTTATGATATTTAATTGTAATCTTATTTTTAACTAATTTTCAATTATATGAATACATGGATGAGCCTAATACATTCTACAAAATTAAAAAAGTAATTTCAAACGATTTAATTTCTCGAGCCTAATTTAAAAATGGTTGAAAAACTATTTTGTTAAAAAGTCAACTTTCTTGAACATTCATTTACTTGGATAGAAAATTGGACAATTCAGATTGAAAATTCATCTTTTATGGTGGAAAAGTAATCTTTTTCGGTTCAAAATTCATTTTTCTTGGTTGAAAATCTACTTTTTCATTGAAAATTCAACTTTTTTTTTTAAATTCGTCTCTTTTGATTGAAATTTCAACTATTTGATTGAAAATGTAACTTTTTTTGGTTGAAGTTTAATCTTTTTTGTTTTCAAATTCGATCTTTTAGTGAAAAAATTTAGTTAAAAATTCTATTATTTTTTTAAAAGATCATCTTTTTGATCGAAAATTCAACTGGTTTGTTGAACATTTGTCTTTTTGGATAGAAAATTCGTCCTTCTTCATTGAAAATGCATTTTTTATGGCCGTCTTTTTTGGTTTAAAATACATATTCTTTGGTTGAAAATTATGTTTTCTTCATGAAAATTTTACTGTCTTCTACAAAATTCATCTTTTTGGCTTGAAAATTCGGCTACTTGGTTAAAAATGCATCTATTTTATTGAAAATTCGTCTCTTTTACTTGAAGGTTCAACTATTTGATTGCAAATGTAACTGTTTTTGGTGGATATTATTTTTTATACTTAACTTTTTGATTGTAAATTCATTTTTCTTGGTTGAAAGTTGAACTATTTGGTTGTAAATGCTACTGTTTGGTTGAAAGTTATAATTTATTTTCCCAAATTCAACTATTTGATTAAAAATTCATTTTTCTTGACTGAAGATTTTTTTTTGTTTAATTTATCTTTTCGGATTGAAAAGTGAACTGTTTTCCAAACCATTCGATTTTTTAACTTGAAAAGTAAACTCTTTTGTTGAAAAGTCTTTGTTGAAAATCAAATTCATATTTTTGAAAATTCAACTATTTAGGTTAAACTATTAGGAATTTAAAGCAATTAATAATAAATTCAATATGATATCTATATTATTTTATTTAAAATAATTTATTCCTGTATTTTCGTGAAAATTCATCCTGTTTACACTTTTTAGAGAGCATTTTGGGCTGTGGAGTCTGGAATACTGAAAGTGAATACTTAATTTACTTTTTGATAGAGCATCGGAAGTAGGAAAGTGGTTTACAGTCCTGCATTTTAAGGCATTCTCTTATGTAATGCGGTGACTCATGTTTTCTATTTGGGCATCAAGAAAAAAATGTTGTAATAGTATGTTTTGATTATGGGATTTTTTTTAAGTTGATCAAGTTTAATAGTGTACAAGGCATTATTTGACAATTATTCAGGATGGCTGCAGGTTAGGGTTTTCAACGAAAATTGCAAAAGTCAAGTAATTTATGTAAGAAGCAGGTTAAATAACTATCAAGAATAATCAAGCCTTTTTTTTAAATGCTGCCACACAGTCACTTTCAGTGACTTCTTTTCTCAAATCACTTTTTAGTCACTTTTTTTACAGATAATGTCACTATACAGTTACTTTTTAAAATGAAAATATCACTGAAATGTCTTTTCTGTCAATAAATTAAAGCAGAGAAACCCAAGGTTTGACCACTAGTGAATTCAGATCTGTATCCATTTCTGAATTCTCTTGAATTCGTTTTAAATATATTAGGGTTTTTTGAAGGATTTCATGAAATTTTTAACAGATTTCAATCATTTTCGGTGATTTCAATAAATTTTAAAGATTTTAGGGTATTCTTAAAAATTCCAAGGAATGTTCAAGAGCTTCCAAAAGTTTCAAGAGATTTTAAAAGATTTCGAAGGATTTAAAATATTTAAGGGCATTTTAAAAGATTCCAAGCAATTCTGAATAGGTTTCAATAATTTGCAGATATTCCAAAGACTTAAGAATTTGTTGAAACTTTTTTCAAACTTTTGAACAAGATTCATAAATTTGTAAACACATAATTGAATTTTAAGCCAAGAAGATTCATTTTCTACTAAAAAAGACGAATTTTCTACAAATTACGTGAATTTTCAGCCAAATAGTTGAATTTTTAATCTAAAAAAGATCAATTATTAACAAAAACTGCAATATTTAAGTTTTTATTGCAAAAATTCGATTTTCGACACACACACAAAAAACGAATTTTCTGCAAAACAGTTGATTTTTAAACCATATGGTTGATTTTTCTTGTAAATTATTGAATTTTCCAGTCAACAAGGCGAGTTTTCTACAAAGCAGCTGAATTTTCAAGCAAATTGTTGAATTTTCAGTTTAAAAAATTAATTTTGGGCAAAAAAAAAACGAATTTTCAAAAAAGTAGTTGCATTTTCAACCAAAAATGTAATAGTTCATATTTCAACTAAAAAATATTATTATTTAAAATCAAAAACAGTTGAATTCGACCGAAAAAGACCAATTTTTAACCTGCAAACTTGAATCCTCAAATTAAAAAGATTAATTTTTAACCAAACAGTTGCATTCTTAACCAACAAAATTTATTTTCTACAACAACAAAAAATGAATTTTAAACAAATAACATAAATTTCAAACCAATTAGTTGAAGTTTCATCTAAAAAAGATAAATTTTTTATCAAAAATTGAATAGTTAAATTTCCAGTTGAAAAAATTAATTTTCAACCTAAAAGATGAATTTTAAACAAAAAATGTAATAATTGATATTTCAACCAAAAAATTTTTTAATTTAAAATTTAGAACGTTTGATTGCAATAAAAAAGTCGGATTTTCAACAAATCATTTTGATGCTTAAATAAAACAGATTAGTTTTCAACCAAATCGTTGCATTTTCAACCAAAAAATATTTAAATTCAAAATTTAGAACGGTTGATTTCAATAAAAAAGTCACATTTTCAACTAACCAGTTTAATGCTTAAATAAAACAGATTAGTTTTCAACCAAATAGTTGAATTTTCTACAAAAACTGGAATAGTTAAATCTTAAAAAAAACAACAAACAACAAACTTTTAACAAAATAGCTCGCAAAATAGTTCAATTTTCGACCAAAGAAATAAATTTCTAACTAAAATGAGCAATCTTCAATTAAAAAAATTATTTTTTAAGCAAAATAGTTTATCTTTCGATTAAATATTTGAATTTTCTACCGAATCGTTAAACTTGTCTTTTTTAGTGATTCACAGACATGAAAATATCTTACGTAAGAAATGATTTTTACCACGTACCCCCTCCTCCCATGTAAGACAGCATAGAAAAATCGTTGAATTTAGAAGTGTTCTGCTTTATATTATTTTTTCAGTTTAAATAAATGTTTCAAATCAAACATTTTCAGTATCGTAAGATAAGGAAGAAATATTTTATAATTGTTTTGGTTTTAATTCAGCAATGTGTATTATTTGAAGCATTTGGCATCGCAAATAAAATGAGTGGCAGGCGGGACAGGAACTAGCTTCTTGCACTTTTTTTATATACTTTTTTTTTTCTTTTTTCTTTAAGTACACTTGAAGTCACGCGTGTGGTCTGCTCTGCAGTTGATGGCCAGTAAATTCTACGTACCCACTCACTCCCGCTGAGTTCGGCATGCCTCTCGTTTTTAATCTTATTACAGGGGAAAAAAAACAGTAAATATTGTCCTTATACAATATTTACCAATAAAAGATCAAGTACGCCTTATCTAATTAACAAACAAAAAATGTTTGCTCTAAATATGTTTGGATTCAATTTATAATCAATTTTTTTTCTTGTTTCAGGTAAGTTTATGAGATGCTTCACTATCCACTGTAAGGTAATAAAAAATACAACGTCTTTATTTATAAAGAGAATATTTAGGATTTTGTTGTTGAACTAGTAATGATGATTCGCGCGATAAGTTTCTTATTATCAGTGAAATTCAAGATAAGAATATTTCAGGGTGGCCTCTAAAAAAACAAGTTTTTGGACATTTTCCGGTTACCAAAAATATTTCCAAGTAATAACAATTAAAACTTTCATATCTTTCAATTTTTCTTTCAATCTTTCAATTTGAATATTGAATACTAAACTACAAAATCAAAGCATTCAAAGCATTAACACTCTTCTGAATTTACAATATTCAAATTTAATATTAGTTAATTTCGAACTTAAGGTTATTTTTTCTTTTCTGAAAAAATTTAAATGTTTTTTTCTTCAAATATGTATAGGTCAATAGAATGGAAATATTATTATTTATTCGCAAAAATTAATGTTCAGAAGCGGACAGCGATTCAACAGCCGATCCAGTAAAAGTATTACAGGATGGGTCCTAAAAGCGGGGGTTCCCAATTTTTTTTAAAGATTTCCAATGATTTAAAAGAATTTCAACAGCTTTCAAGAGAATTCATAGAATTTCTAAAGATTTTAATTATTTTAAGGAATGTTCAAAGCTTTTAAATGTTTTAAGAAATTTTAAAAGATTTTAAGGCAGTCCAAGGAATTTCACCAGAATTAATTAAGGGATTTAATATTATTTCAAAGATTTTCAGAAATTTTTAAAGATTAAAAAAAAATTATAGAATTGCTAAGATTTTCCTAAGTTTCATAAATATTTTGAATAAATTCACAGGATTTAACATGTTTTAGGGTATTTTCAATGATTCCAAGTTACTACAGAGAATCTCAAAGATTTCAAATAATTTTTATAGGATTTCAAGTGATTTTTAACGGATTTCAATAAACATAAAAAATTTCTAAATATTTTATAATATTTCTATAAATTGCCTATAATTTCACAAGAATTAAGAGATTCCGTAGGATTTCAAAGATTTCAAGATGATAAAAAATATTTCGGTTAAAATGCGGTTTTAAAGAATTTCCTTGACGAAAGATTTGGAAGGATTTAACAGATTTATAATATTTTAGGATACTGAAAAAGATTCCAAGGGATTTCAGAGGATTTTTAAGATTTACAAATATTTCAAAGGATTTTTAAGGGATTTTATTAGATTTTCGAAGATTCCAGTCATTTTAAGGGATTTTAAGGCTCTCAATAAGGTACTTTAATCAATTTCCCAGCATCGCAAAGGATTTCATAGGACTTTATTAATTTTATTTTATAATATTTTAATGAATTTCAAATTGAGGGATTTCGAAGATTTGAAGAGATTCCAAGAATGTGAAGGGAATTCAAAGGATTTTAAAGATCTTAGGGTATTTTCTAAGACATTTTCAAGAGGTTAAAAAATTTGAAGGAATTTCTATTTTACTTTTCAGCCAAATAGTTCAATTTGTAACTAAAAAGATGAATTTTTCACCAGCGAGATTAATTTTCTAACATAAGAGTCAAATTTTCAAAAAAATACATGAATTTTCAACCAAATAGTTGAATTTTCAACTAAAAAAGATTATTTTTCCATCACAAATCGAATAGTTCAATTTTCAGTTTAAAAAATCAATTTGTTACCAAAAAAAACAACAAATTTTCAACAAAATAGTAAAATTATGAATCAAAACCGATTAATTTTTATCAAACAGTTGCATTTTTAACCAACAAAGATGAAATCTTGACCAAAAGAGATGAATTTTCGAACCAAAAAGAGCCATTTTCAACTAAAAAAGATAAATTTTCTACCAAAACTGGAATAGTTCAATTTTCAGTTAACAAAGTTAATTTTCAACCAAAAAAGAAAACGAATTATCAACAAAATAGATACATTTTTAATATTAATTTGTAACAAAGTAGTCAACTTTTAACCAAATAAATGAATTTTCAACTACAAAAGATAAATTCTCAATGAAAAATGTAAAAGTTGATGTTTCAATCCAAAAATATTTTTATTTTAGATCAATAACAGCTGAATTCAACCAAAAAAAAAGAACGCGTTTTCGACCAAATAGTTAAATTTGTAACAAAAAAGATAAATTTTTAACTAAAAGGATTCATCTTCAACCAAAAATATTAATTTTTACCAAAGTTGTTCAACTTTAAACCAAGTAGTTGAATTTTCAAGTTAAAGAGATAAATTTTCAACCAAATAAAGAAGGAATTTTCAACAAAATAGTTAAATTTTCGACTGAAGAAATCAACTTTCAATTAAAATTATGAATCTTCATTTTTTTTAAATTCATTTTTAACAAAGTGGTTAAACATTCAACCAAGGAGTGTAATTTTCAGCTTAAAAAGAGGAATTTTTAACCAAAAATGGAATAACTAAATTTTCAACCAAAACATATTAATTTTCAAGCCAACCGTTGCATTTTTAACCAAAAAATATGAAATTTCTACCAAAAAAGTTGAATTTTTGAACCAAAAAGGGTTTTTCAATCAAGAAAAGAACAAAATTTTAACCATATTCTTGAACTTTCTACAAAACAGTTGGCTTTTCTACAAAACGGTTGAATTTTTAACCCAAAAAGACGATATTTCAACTAAACAGTTTAATTTTCAACCAAAAAGGATAACTTTTTAATAAAATTGTTGCTTTTTCATAAAAATAATAAAATTTTCGAACAAGTCATTAAATTTTTAGCCAATAAAGGTGAACTCTCAACCAAATAGTAGTCTATTCAACCAAAAAGAATTAGCTCAAGAAAAAATAGTTGGATTTTCTTGTTGGCCTGTATTAATTCAGTTTGCAATTAAATGGAAAAACGAAAAAAAGGGGAAGAGTGCATCAAGTGGGAAAAGTTGGCGATTCTAGATGAATGTGTTCACATAATACTTTGTCCATCGCGGATGTTGGACAAATAAAATTTTTTATAATCCATAGACTAAAGAATAATAGTTTAAATAAACATTGAAGTTCATTTTTAATACTTTTAAAATATTAGGTTAAAAACTGAAACATTTGCTTAGAAAATGCAGTTAATTCTGCACTGCATTCTTTTATTTCAGACTGAACACTTTTAAATCCGAACTACACAAAAGGGTCCTAAACTGAAGTTAGTTTAGATAAAAAAAAAAGAAGTTGTAAATGATGGAATGTTTAAATGAATGAACTTTTCTACAGGTTAAATGCCTAAACGGTTAATCATAGAAATTATTTGAATTTTTTAAAAGTTTAACCGGTCGATCAATTCTTTCGTCAATGTATTTATGTATGTATACCATTAAGCCATTTCCCTTTCGGGGTAGGCGTGACACTACCCGATTCGGGTAGTGTTTCTAGGTTGATAACTTGTAGTAAAATAACTACAAGTGTGGGCTCACCACACCCACGGTGTGCCAACAGCACTCAGTTTTCTCGAATGGTCACCCATCCAAGTGCTAACCGCGCCCAACGCTGCTTAACTTCAGTGATCTGACGAGAACTGGTTTTTTCAGCGTGGTATGGCTGTTGTCAATAATTACAAAAATATGAAGAATGATTGAGAAAATTCTGAGAGAGCTCAAAACTTGGCCCGATAAATCTAGGAACTGGGAACTAGGATCGTCAGCAGTCTTCGAGGGTTCGAATCCTCCCAGTTGCGAATTGATCAATTATATAAATAAAATCACGCAAATAAAATTTTTCTTTTTGTATTGAAGTCGGAAATTTTCAGTAACTGCTCGTAGGAAATTCGAAAATTGCTCATAAAAAAGTTCGCAATTTGTCCACACATTTCTCATAGAAATAATACTCAATATTCCATTTTTTTTCTCTCGTATCCGAAACCTAGCTACAAGTTCGTGACTTTTTTACGGACGAATTTTTGGCGTGTAATATAGACACTCCCTTTTATTTTACTCACCCGGAAGTTCAAATTAATAATTAAATGTCATTATTTCAGTTAAAAATCAATTCACAATGAGATTTATAAGAAAATATTGTAAGTGAGTAATGGATATAAACACGCACGCATTGCGTAAGTAGACCACGTGATATTTGGATATTAGGTAAGAATTGCGTGCTCGTTTCACCCTTTGATATAAAGTTACCATACAAACGGCCTTGGCTCACGTGCCCGTATAAAAAAATTATTCAGCCCACTTATACCTATACGTTATGCTCGACCTTATGCGTTAAGTTACGGTACTCGGATTAAATGGATTCAATAACACCGTCACTAATTTGCTTATAAAATGTTTCGTGAACTAAAGACAGCTGAAAGAAAACGATAACATCTGCGGTAAGCGGGAAACAACTCCTAAAAATGTTCTCCAGCGGAGGTGGATTACTTCGAATTATATTGGATTACTCTGGATTACCTTATCTATATACAGAATTGTTCTGTATTACCTAAGATTACTCAGGATTGCATAGAATTACTCTTGATTACATACAATGGTGGATTATTCCGTCTAAACTAGACTGATGCTAATTTTCAACCAAAAGTAATTACTGTTTAACGAAATTGTTGAATTTTCTACAAAACAGATGAACTTTTAAGCAAATAGTTGAATTTCCAACCAAAAAGATTAATTTTCTACAGAAAAAGACGAAATTTCTATAAATTACATCAATTTTCAACTAAAAAATATCAATTTTTAGCCAGATTGTTGAATCTTGAACTAACAAAAAAGTTGGAAACAAAAATGGAATAGTTACATTTTCAATTAAACAAATAATTTTGTATAGAAAAAAAAAAAACGAATTTGCTACAAAATAGTTAAATTTTCAACCAATGAGACGAATTTTCAACTAAAAGAATGAGTCTTCAACAGGAATATATAAATTTTCAGTTGAAAATAAAATTTTCAACCAGAGAGATCAATTTTCAACTCAAATTATGCATCTCCAACCACAAAATGAATTTGTAACGTTTTTTTTAAGCAAAAAAAAAAAGAACGAATTTTCAACCAAATAGTTAAATTTTCTACTAAAACACATAAATTTACGATCAAAACTATAATAGTTAAATGTTCAGTTGAAAAATTTAATTTTCAACTAAAAAAAAAAGCATTTTTGACAAAATAGTTAAATTGGAATCTTTGATGAAGTAGTTGAATTTGCAACAAAATAAGATCAATTTTCAGCCAAATACTTCAATTCTTAACTCAAAAGGATGAATTTTCGACCAAAAATGGAATAGTTACATTTTCCATTAAAAAATTAATTTTTTACCAAAGAAAAAAGAAATTTCAACGAAATAGTTCAATTCTCAAACGAAGAGATGAGTTTTCAACTAAAATGGTGTATCTTCAACTGGAATAGTTAAATTTTCAGTTAAAAAATAAATTTTATACCAAAAAGAGATGAATTTTTAAATACAATTATACATCTCCAACCAAAAAATTAATTTTTAGCAACTTTTTTTCAACCAAAAAAAAGAACGAATTTTCCACCAAATATATGAATTTTTAACCAAAACATATAAGTTTACAATGAAAAATGGAATAGCTAAATTTTCAGTTAAAAAAATTAATTTTCAACTAAACAAAAAATAATTTTTAACAAGATACTAAAATTTTTCACTAAAATAGTTCAATTTTAACCAAAATGACGAATTGTCAACAAAATAGATGAATTTTCAATCAAGTAGTTGAATTTTCAACTAAATAAGATCAATTTTTAGCCAAGTAGTTGAATTTTCACCGCAAAAGGATAATTTTTTAACCAAAAATGGAATAGTTACATTTTCCATTAAAAAATTAATTTTTTACCAAAGATAAAAGTAATTTCAACGAAATAGTTCAATTATCAAACGAAGAGATAAATTTTCAACTAAGATGGTGTATCTTCAACTGCAATAGTTAAATTTTCAGTTAAAAAATGAATTTTAAACCAAAGAGATGAATTTTTAAATACAATTATACATCTCCAACCAAAAAATTAATTTTCAGCAACTTTTTTTTCAACCAAAAAAAGAACGAACTTTTTACCAAATATACGAATTTCCAACCAAACCATATAAATTTACAATGAAAAATGGAATAGTTAAATTTTCAGTTAAAAAAATTAATTTTCAACTAAATAAATAATAATTTTTAACAAGATCCTAAAATTTGTCACTAAAATAGTTCAATTTTAACCAAAAAGACGAATTGTCAACAAAATAGATGAATTTTCAATCAAGTAATTGAATTTTCAACTAAATAAGATCAATTTTCAGCCAAGTAGTTGACTTTTCACCACAAAAGGATAATTTTTCAACCAAAAATGGAATAGTTACATTTTCCATTTAAAAAGTGAATTTTCAACAAAGTAGTTGAATTTTCAATCAAAACATGTAAATTTACAATGAAAACTGGAATAGTTAAATTTTCAGTTAAAAAAATTAATTTTCAATATAAAAAAAATAACTTTTAGCAAGATACTTAAATTTTTCACTAAAATAGTTCAATTTTAACCAAAAATACGAATTTTCAACAAAATAGATCCAACGTTTAGTAGTAGAATTGTTTTTATTTTTAACGTTTGCTACTTAAAATTACTGTTAATTTGACTGTTTTTTTTAGAGTAATTCAATTTTCAATGTTTATAATTGAAAATTTTTGCATTGTGAATGTCGAAAATTTTTGTATTTTGATATTAAACAAATTTAGCTAATCAATTTTAGTGTGCTCGTTATCATTTTTTATGTGATAACAATTATTTTACAAGCTTTGTCTTTGAAATATTCAATTCAGTTTTCAATTTTATATTGTTTAATTTTGAACTATTTTAATTAAAAATAGCACAATTTCAATTCCTTTCAATTTGTAATGATTCAATTTTCGAAATTCTAATCTAAGAATATTCAATTTTCAACTTTTTGAAATTATCCTATTTTCGAAATTTATATCTGAAATCATTGTATTTCGAGATTCTTCAATTCAAAATAAAATTGTTCAATTTTGAATTATTTGAATTAGAAATGATACATCTTCAACTCCTTTCTAGAAAATTTGTCCAATTTTTTAAATTTTAATCGGAAATTTTTCAAGTTTGAGAGCTTCTGATTAAAAATTTTTCAATTACAATTTATTCAATTTTAAACGTTTTTATTCAGAAATAATATAAGTTCAATTCCTTTTCATTCCACTGAAAATATTGTCCTTTCTCATAATGTTACCCAATATAAAATTGTTTGGTTTCAAATGCTTTCAATTCGAAACTATTAATTACTAATTATTATTGTTTCTAAAATTTTTGAAACCTTGTATTTAAAATTTTGTTCAATAATAGATAACTATGAATGAAGAATAATAATCATAGTTATATTATTCATAAATATGAAAACGTATATTAGTCCACTTGGACGCATGGAATTGTACAGGCTTCTTCTTCGATCACCGAAGTTAAGCAGCGCTTGGCTCGGTTATATTTAGATGGGGGTCTGTCGTACGAATACCAAATTCAAACATTT
Organism: Andricus curvator; assembly: GCA_932195095.1. NCBI lineage: Eukaryota > Metazoa > Arthropoda > Insecta > Hymenoptera > Cynipidae > Andricus > Andricus curvator. The sequence goes on from CAKNYM010048001.1 coordinate 154,886, forward strand.
TACTTCCTAATACTTCTCGAACACGGTGACGATAACGGCCTAATTTTTTCTAAATTGCAACAATAAACAAATTTCTTTTTGGTGTTAAATGATGTTTTTTTTAAAGCATTTCAGTCAAAAGCATGCTGAAATAAAATTATCCATTAACAGCGTTTATTTACATAAGATGGTTAAATAAATTTTTTAATTTTTCCAAAATCAGAGGTCATTTTTACATCAGAAAGAACATTTTGCTGGGCTTCTATTTTAGAAAATATTGAGCCCTTTCCCAACTAACCTATTTGCAGTATTATTATTAAAAATAATATTCCTTAATATTCTCTGATAAATATTTATATTCAAAAAATGTAATGAAAAGGTCATTCTATAAAATTTCGTAGACTTAGGTTATTAAAAAAATGAATTTTGCTCTCGATATTTTATTTATATGTCTTTTTAAAGAAAAAGATTGTAAGATGTTATTAAACTTTCTAGACCCTTTAATAAAGGTTTGAATAACTTGCAAGGGTGCGTTTGAAAGTGGATGATGACTAAACTTCCGTAAGGTATTATGGACATTAAAAATAACCCCTGATCACTTAAAAGAACCTGAAACGAGATCCCTGAAAAGATATAACAATGTGGATCTATTTGTCAACGGAAATTTCTGACATTCTGACTGGTCGACCCTTTCGTGTCAAGTTGCCCCAGATATTTTGCGCAAATATACACTTACGGTTAATGCATGAGGAGTCTAGAATCCACCCCTCGAGAGTCACTCGAAGGTAGAAGTAAAAGGGGAAAATTAGTTCGGATGGACGGTTTCGCAAGCATGCGTGAAATCTGAGGGTTCCACGCACAAGGTCTATTAAATTTCTACCCTTTTCATTTTAAAGTTGAAAAAAATTCTATTCAGATGATGAATATCTTTAAAATACATATAGTTGGTAAATTAAAAATTGTTGATAGATCTTAAAAAATTCTATACAAAATTAAAGACATGACGACGCACCATTCATCGCAGCCTATTCAGCAATTTCTGGCGAAACACAGACTGACTATATTTCTTAAATAAGCTTTGCGTTATTAAAGGATTTAAATTAGCTCACGGGAAATACAGATGTTACTCGAGGTTAGAAAACTATTTTTAAAACCTTAAAAACATTAAAAATAATGTTTTGAAAGTCCTGAATAGTTTTTAAAGTCGTTCAAAAAAAAAAAAAAAAAAGATTGAAGTATAAGTGAAGCGGTGAATTCTAAACGGTGCTAAGTCCAATCAACCTAATTTTACAGAAAAAGCAAAAATCATTTCTAGAGGAACGATGTGAATGTGAAAGAATAGAAGCTAGATGTACTTAGAGGTTATGTCTCACATATGTTACTCTGGCATTACTGAATTAATCAGTGAATAAGTATGCAATCACTGATCAATCAGTGAAGTGTCTAACTATTATTTCAGAGTACACAGCCTTTCCCCTATTCCCCTGTGCTTCCCCTTTTTCCCATTATTCTCGACAAACTTCCCCTTATAGCCTTTTCACTTACAGAATTATCTATTATAATTAATTTAACTTTTTTTCAATTTGACTAATTTCAAACTAAACTATTTAGGATTTAAATAAAATTTTAAAGCTAAAAGGTTTTCTCGTTGAATCTATAAAAATTAAATATTTTTAAAACTAACTATAATAAAGTATGATGGTTTGTTTGTCCACATTGAAGATTCTTTAGTGTAAATTTAAATAACGATTCTCATTATGCTAGACATATTATAGCAATAAATTATTGTTCTATAAGGCCAAAACTCAAACAACAATTACAAAATTTACAACTGATCCTAACGACATTTTTCGATTGAACACAAGTTTAATAAATTTTAGAATTTAAACAATTTTCAAAAACTACAAAAAAAAAAGGATTTAAGCAGAGTTTTTAGTAGATGTCTAAAATTTTCTCTTTATATATATATATATATATATATATATATATATATATATATATATACTCCATAAATAAAAAATACAAATCGATCACAATGAAATACAGATATTTTAATTTTCCACTGACTATTTACACGAGATTGAATTCTGAACAAATTA
>CAKNYM010048002.1:319-17413 GCA_932195095.1 Andricus curvator
TGTTGTTTTCGAAGAAGAAGAAGATCTTCCTGTGACTCGATTCCTCTTTCTGCGGTCGGAGTTGTTCCTAACCTAACCAACAATCGTGGAGTAAGTTGATCAATTTTCGTAGATTTTACATTAATTATGTTAATATTTTTTGATAGTGGATCAAAATAAGTACATATAATACTATAGGATAATGTTCTTGATTCTATTTCAATCACGAATATAAATTTATATGCATTTATACTAGTCTTGTTGACAGATTGTCACTATTCTATCAGGGTGGTCGAAAAAATTCATTTTCAAAATTCCCTGATTAATTTCTGATCAATTTTTCAATTTTCCTTATCATTAAATTTAAAAAAAGCATTATAATCTTGTAACATTTTTAACATGGGATCTTTTATAAACGGAATAAAACAACTTCAGATTCAAATTTACGAATTTCAAATCTACTTATTTCAACGAAGAAATATTACTTTTCTACCGTAACAGATGAATTTTTAATCCAAAAGGACGAATTTTCAACCAAATAATTTAATTTTTGGAAGACAGTTAAATTTTCAATCCACAAAGGTGAATTTTCAATAAAAAATAACGTATTTTCTGTCCAAATAGGCTAATGTTCAACAAAAAACAGTTGAATTTTGGAAAAAATAAAATTAATTTTTAACAAAATAGTTCAATTTTCAACATTTTAATTAAATTTTGAACCAAAAATATGCGTTTTCTACCATAAAAGATTGATCTTCATTCCAAAACGACGAATTTTCAACAAAAAGTTGAATTTTCGAATGAAAAAGATTAATTTTTAACAAAATAGTTCAATTTCCAACAATTTAATTAACATTTCAAAAAAAAATATGCATTTTTTCTACCATAAAAAATGAATCTTCATTCCAAAACGGCGAATTTTCAACAAACAAGTTGAATTTTTGACAAAAAAAATTAATTAGAAGACAGTTGAATTTTCGATAAAAAAATATGAGTTTCTAACAAAATAGTTGAATTTCCAACAAAATAATTAAGTTTTTTTATAAAACAGCTGAATTTTTAAACCAAATAATTGAGTTTTCTACCCATAAAGATGACTTTTCTACCATAAAAGATGAATTTTTAATCCAAAAGGACGAATTTTCGACAAAACAGTTGAATTTTCGACCAAAACAGGTGACTTTTTAATAAAATAGATCAGTTTTCAACAAAAGACTTAAATTTTCGAAAAAAGATTTTCAACCAAATCGAAACATTTTCAAATAAAATTATAAATTTTCCAAACAAAAAATGAATTTATAACTAAATAGTTGATCAAAAAAGACAAATCGATAAAAGATACATTTTCAAGAAAAGATGGAAAAGTTACATTTTCATTAGAGAAAAAATTATTTTAATACAAAAAAAAAACAAAAAAATTTTCTACAAAATAGTTACATTTTCAACCAAATAGTTGAATTTACAACAAAATAATTAAATTATCAACAAAAGTTGATATTACAACCAAAGAAGATGAAATTTCTACGAAAAGAGATGAATTTTAAAACCAACAAAAAAAATGAAGTTTCAACCAAGAAGAGTAATTTTCTACCAAAAAAGACGAATTTTCATCTAAAAAATATCAATTTACAAACTAAAACGAAAAATTTTTAATTTTCATTAAAATAATCAATTTTGAACAAAAATAAATGCAATTTTCAACAAAATAGTCAAATTTACAATCAAAGAGATGTATTTTTAACGAAATAGTTGATCTTTTAGTCAAAAAAGCAAAAAAAGTTCATCCAGATTGTTGAACTTTTAAGCAAAAAAACGGATTTTCTGTAAAACAGTTGAATTTTCAACAAAAATGTTAATTTTTTACCAAAAAAAAAAAAAGAATTTTCTACAGAAATGTTAATTTTCAACCAAATAGTTGAATTTTTAACAAAAGAAAATGACGTTTCAAACCATGAAAATTAGTTTGCTACCAAAAATAGAAAAATTACATTCTGTATTTAAAAAATTTATATTGAACGAAAAAAAAACAACTAATTTTCATCAAAACAGTTCAATTTTCAACTAAATAGTTTAATTTACAAGAAAATAATTAAATTGTCAACAAAAAATGTAATAGTTGGTATTTCTATCAAAATAGATGAATTTTAAAATCAAAAAGAATAATTTTCTACTAAAAAAGACAAATTTTCAACAAAATACATGAATTTTGAAACCAATAGTTGAATTTTCTTATTTTCAACATTTTAATTAACTTTTTAACAAAAAATATGGCTTTTCTACCATAAAAGATGAATCTTCATTCCAAAACGACGATTTTTCAACAACATAGTTGAATTTTCAAACCAAAAAGTATAAACTTCAACCAAAAAGAGTGAATTTTCAACCAAATAATTGAATTTTTTGAAGACAGTTAAATTTTCAATCTACATAGATGAATTTTCAATCAAAAAGAACGTATTTTATGTATAAATAGGCGAATGTGCGACAAAAAACAGTTGAATCTTTGACCAAAAAAATTAATTTTTATCAAGCTAGTTCAATTTTCAACATTTCAGTTAAATTTTCAAACAAAAATATGCCTTTTCTACCATAAAAGATGAATCTTCATTCCAAAACGTCGAATTTTCAACAAAAAATATGAATTTTTGACCAAAAAAGACATAGTTGAAGTTTAAACCAAAGAATTTTCTACCAAAAAGATGAATTTTCAATCCAAAAGGACGTATTTCCCGTCCAAACAGGCGAATTTTCAACAAAAAACAATTGAATTCTTGAACAAAAAAAAATCAATTTTTAACAAAATAGTTCAGTTTTTAACATTTTAGTTACATTTTCAAACAAAAAAATATGCCTTTTCCACCATAAAAGATGAATCTTCATTCCAAAGCGACGAATTTTTAACAAAAACTTGAATTTCCGAATAAACAAGATTAATTTTTAACAAAATGGTTCAATTTTCAACATTTTAATTAAATTTTCAACAAAAAATATGCCTTTTCTACCAAAAAAGATGAATTTTCAATCCAAAAGTATCAAATAGTCGAATTGTTAATAAAAAATATTTATTTTAAATTGAAAACAATTTTATTTTCAATCCAATATATAAATTTGCAAGCAAAAAAAAAACGAATTTTCTGTGAAACAGTTGAATTATCAATCCAAGAATATGAATTATAAAAAATTTTAGTTTTCTACAAATAGTTGAATTTACAACAAAATGATTAAATTCTCAATAAAAGTTGATATTTCAAAAAAAAAAAAGATGAACTTCCTACGAAAAAGATGAATTTTAAAACCAAAAAGAATCAATTTTCAACCAAGAAGATGAATTTTCTACCAACAAAAAAAAAACGAATTTTCAAATGAACAATATCAAGTTTCAAGCAAAGTTGGAAAATTTTGAATTTTCAGTCAAAAAAATAAATTTTGAAAAAAAAAAAATAATTTTTAACAAAATAGTCAAGTTTACCACCAAAGAGATGAATTTTCAACTAAAATTATGAATTTTCAATCAAATAGTTAAATTTTGAAGAAAAAAAAGCGATTTTTTTTGGAAGACAGTTGAATTTTCAACCCGAAAGGTTGATATCTCAACCAAACAAAAAAAACGTATTTTCAACCAAGAAGATTAATTTTCTTCCAAGAAAAGATCAATTTTCAACCAAAAATGGTAAATTTAAATTTTAAGTGAAAAAAATTAATTTTCAACCATAGAGATGCATTTTCAAATAAAATTATAACTTTTCCAAACAAAAAAATTAATATTTAACCAAATAGTTGATCTTTTAGTAAAAAAAAAAGAAAAAAATTTTTTCAGATTGTCGAACTTTCAAGTAAAAAAAACGAATTTTCTGTGAAACAGTTGAATTATCAATCGAAAAGTATGAATTATAAAAAAATTAAATTTTCTAAAAATAGTTGAGTTTACAATAAAATAATTAAATTCTCAATAAAAGTTGATATTTCAAAAAAAAAAAAGATGAACTTTCTACGAAAAAGATGAATTTTAAAACCAAAAAGAACCAATTTTGCCCAAAAAGATTTTTTTTTACCAACAACAAAAAAAACGAATTTTCAACTGAACAATATCAAGTTTCAAGCAAAGAAAAAAAATTTGGAATTTTCAGTCAAAAAAATTAATTTTGAACAAAAAAAATGAATTTTTAACAAAATAGTCAAATTTACCATCAAAGAGATGAATTTTCAACTGAAATGATGCATTTTCTGTAGAAAAATTAATTTTTAACCAAATAGTTGATCTTTTAATCAAAACATACAAAATGTTCATCCAGATTGTTGAACTTTCAAGGCAAAAAACGAATTTTCTGTAAAACAGTTGAATTTTCAACCTGAAAATATGAATTTTCAACAAAAATGTTAATTTTATACCAGAAAAGACGAAATGGCATCAAAATTCATGCAATTTTTAAACCAATAGTTGAATTTATATGAAGAAAAATCAATTTTCAACCAAAAATGGAAAATTTAAACTTTCATTAAAAAAAATTACTTCTAATAAAAAAATCAACAAAATAGTCACATTTTTAACCAAATCGAAACATTTTCAAATAAAATTATAAATTTTCCAAACAAAAGATTAATTTATAACTAAATAGTTGATCAAAAAAGACAAATCGATAAAAGATACATTTTCAAGAAAAGATGGAAAAGTTACATTCTCATTAGAAAAAATATTATTTTAATACAAAAAAAAAATGTCTACAAAATAGTTACAATTTCAACCAAATAGTTGAATTTACAACAAAATAATTAAATTCTCAACAAAAGTTGATATTACAACCAAAGAAGATGAAATTTCTACGAAAAGAGAATTTTCATTAAAAAATCAATTTTTAACAAAAAAAAATGCATTTTTCAACAAAATAGTCAAATTTACAACCAAAGAGATAATTTTTTAACCAAATAGTTGATCTTTTAGTCAAAACCCCAAAAAAGTTCATCCAGATTGTTGATCTTTTTTAATCCAAAAAACGAATTTTCTATAAAACAACTGAATTTAAAAAAAAATGTTAATTTTCAACCAAATTGTTGAGTTTTTAACCAAAAAAAAATCATGTTTCAAACCATAATGATTAGTTTGCTGTAAAAATGGAAAGAATACATACTCTACTTAAAAAATTTATTTTAAACGAAAAAAAGTAATTTTCATCAAAATAGTTCAATTTTCAAACAAATAGTTTAATTTGCAACAAAATAATTAAATTCTCAACAAAAAATGTAAGAATTGATATTTCTACCAAAAAGATGAATTTTAGAATCAAAAAGATTGATTTTCAGTAAAAAAAATTCATTTTGAACAAAAAAGAAACAATTTTTCAACAAAATAGTCCAGCTTTCAACCAAAGAGATGAATTTTCTAAAAAAAAAAAAATGATTATAATTTTTTCAATTGTTACTTTCAAGGAATTGGTGCAGTGGGAACAATGGGAAGAAAATCCAGTCGTCGTAGTACCAGATAAGCCAATAAATCCAATCCAAGAAAAAATAGAGCAATATCGACAGCAAGCTTCTAAACATACAGAGCCTTCGGAAGACGAGCAACAACCCAACTTTTTTGAGGTAAACAACATTTTATTTTTATATAAAATTCTTATTCTGGTCAAAGAAGTGTCTTGAAACGTTAAGAAATATTTTCAAGTTTATTAGGAACCCTCAAAATTACATGAAGTTTGAGAATTCTGCTAAAATTTCCCGGAAACACCCCAAAAAAAACATGTTTTTCTTGATTGAAACAATTCTTCAATGCAACCAATAATTTTTAAGTAGATCAAGAAAATTTTTTTTTTTCGGATTTTTCGGTATTTTCAATATTTGCAATTGAAATATTTTCCAGATTTAAAATATATTCGAATGCATCTATAAATTCTAATCATCTCATTATTGTACAATTTGGAACATATCAATGTGAAATTATTTAAAAAAAACTTGAACATTTTATTGAATATTGTACGCATTAAAATTTTTATTTCCTAAATGAAAAATTAAATTGTTAGTTCAAATTCAGTTAAAATTAAAAAAATAAAATAAAGAAAAAAGGCAACATCTCTTCTTTTTTTTCTTTAAATCGAAAGCAAAAAATCTACCAACATTTCAAATTCTGCTAATTTCAAAAAAAAATTTTGAATTGTTCGGTCTAAAATGTTGTTTTTAATACACTCTTACTTGCAGGATATGACTCCAAGAATTACTCGGCAAACAAAAATTTTAATCAGAGATAAGAAGTCCGAGAATGCCAACAAAAATTCGACAAAGTTTGCTGTCATCACAGATCCAATACCAACGGTATGTTCACGTTCAAAATATTTGAGGATAAGGGATTTTTCGGAATTTCGGAAGATATGAAACGATTTTACAGGACCTATAAGGTTTTAAGATATTTTAAAAGATTTCACAGGATTTTATCACATTTTTAAGGGATTTTAAAACATTTTCTTGTATTCTTTTGAAATATTTCAGGGTATTATTAAAGATACCGAGAAATTTTTAATAAATTTCAATAATTTGAAGGGATTTTTAAGACTGTAGGGTATTTAAAAACTTCTAAGTCATTTCAGCAGCTTTTAATTTAAAATATTTTACGGAATTTAAAAAGATTCCAATGAATTATTAATTAATTTCATTAATTTGAAGGGATTTCAAAGCGTTCAAAATATTTTAGGATAAAGGATTTTTTAGAATTTCGTTAGGTATGAAACGATTTTACAGGACTTATAAGGTTTTAAGATATTTTAAAAGAATTCACATGATTTTATCAGATTTCCGAGGATTTCAATGATTTTAAGGGATTTTAAAAGATTTTCTTGTATTCTTTTGAAATATTTCAGGGTATTTTTAAAGATACGGAGAAATTTTTAATAAATTTCAATAATTTGAAGGGATTTTTAAGACTGTAGGGTATTTTTAAAACTTCTAAGGCATTTCAAGAGCTTTTAATTTGAAATATTTTAGGGGAATATTTTATTTGAAGGGATTTCAAAGCGTTCAAAATATTTTAGGATAAAGGATTTTTTAGAATTTTGGAAGATATGAAACGATTTTATAGGACCTATAAGGTTTTAAGATATTTTAAAAGATTTCACAGGATTTTATAAGGTTTCCGAGGATTTCGATGATTTTAAGAGATTTTAAAACATTTTCCAGGGTTTCATAAAATATCATCTTAGAATTTAACGGGATTTTATAATATTTTAGTGGATTTTAAAGAGTATTCACGAGAGTGATTTTATAATAGTTTAATGGATTTCGAAGAATTTATTCACAAGAAGTGAGTGAAACTCATTTCAAGCTTACACAATTCAATAAATTTTTTCAAGTTTTTGAATTTTTTAGAATTCACTTGATCGTTTTTTTAATTCAGTTTGATTTTTCATGAATTTCATCGAACTCTTCTCGTTTCCCTTAAATCCCTCTAAGTTCATTCAAATTTTCTAAAAAAAATTGATTTTTTGTATCAACATTTTTTTTCAATTTATTTGAATTCTTTTGAATTGTTTTGTACTCATTAGTCACTTTTTTGGTTAGAAATTAGTGGGGTTTCAAAGATTTGAAGAGATTTGAAATTATTTGTTGGAATTCACCTTAAATTCTTGTAAATTCTTTGGAATTCTCTTGAATTTTTTTTTATTCACTTGAATTCATCTAAATTCACCCAATTCTATTTAATTCAATGAATTTTTTGAAATTTTAAAAGTTTATATATAATTGATCTTAAAGTCTTTTAACCTCACCTTGAATTCTTAGGCATTTCAGCAAATTCTTTTGAATTCCTTTGAATTTTTCTAAGCTCATTTCAAACTTACTGAATTCAATTAAGTTTTTTCATATTTTGAAATTTGTCAAAAATTTTATGAATTTCATCGAATTCTTTTCGTTTACAGTTTGTATGAATTTTTGTTGTTGAAAAAAACGGTAAAATTATAATATAATTTATCCTAGTTTATTACATGTTGACAATAAATGTATTTTTCTTTTATTTTGTGAAAAGAGAGTGTAAAAATTGGGCAATAACCTAATGCTGCGTTTTGAATTTGAAATTAATTTTCATTTAAATTTCAATATAAAATTTAATAACAATGATTCTTCATTTGTAAAAGTAGTTTTATATTTCTGTATTGAACTATTTTGTTAAAAATTCGTTTTTTCGTTTGAAATTAATTTTTTTAACTGAAAATTTAACTATTCTATTTTTGTTTGAAAATGGATCGTTTTTGGTTGGAAATTCAAATATCTGGTGGAAAATTCATGTATTTTGTTGAAAATTCGTTCTTTTTGGGAGAAAATTAATCTTCTTGGATGAAAATTCAACAGTTTGTTTGCTATTTTTTCTCTCTCTCGACTGAAAACTCTTTCTTAGTTGAAAATTCAACTAATTTTAATATGTAACTACCATTCCAACGGTATACTCCATCATTTTAGATGAAAATTCATCTCTTAAATTGATCTTAATTTTTTTAACTGATAATTTTACTATTCAATTTATGTTTTTCTGTTGAAAATTCATCTGTTTCGGTATAAATTAATGTTTTGGTTGAAAATTCAACTATTCCAATTAAAGATTCATTATTTTAGTTGAAAATTCACCTTTTTGATTAAAAATTAATATTTTTTAGTTCAAAATTCAAGTATTTCGTTTAAAATTGGTCTTTTTCAGTTGAACGTTCAACTATTTCGTTAAAATTCATGTATTTTGTTGCCTTTCTTGATAGAAAATTAATCTTCTTGTTTGAAATTTCACATTATTCCTTGAAAATTACAGTATTACGGTTAAATATTCATAATTTTATTTAAAAATTCATTTCTTTTGGTTGAAAATTCAACTATTCCAGTTGTAAACTCATCATTTTATTGGAAATCTATCTATCAGTTTGGTTGAACATTAATTTTTTAAATAAAAAATTAACTATTTAATTTTTGATTGGAAAATTATAATTTTAGTTGCAAATTTTTTTGTTGTGTGTAGAAATTAATCTTCTCGGTTGAAAATTAATCTTTTCGGTTGAACATTCAACTATTCCAGTTCTAAATTCATCATTTTAGTTGAAAATTCATCAGTTTGGTTGAATTTTTTTTTTAATTGAATATGTAATTATTCAAATTGAATATTTCATCATTTTATTGAATTTTATTTTGGTTGAATATTAATTTTTTTAACTGATAATTTCGGTATTCAATTTTTGGTTGACAATATATCTTTTTCAGTTGAAAATTCATGTATTTTGTTACATTTTTTTTTTAGTTGAAAGTTTAACTATTTCTTTCCAAATTCATGTATTTTATTGAAAAGTCATATTTTTTGGTATAAAAGTAATCTTCTAGTTTGAAAATTCTCCTTTTTGGTTTAAAATAAAACTATTTGGTTAAATGTTAACCATTTTTGTTAAAAATTCATCTCTTTGGTTTCAAATTCATATATTTCAAATGAAGTTTCATAATTTTATTGGGAAATTCATCACTTTGGTTTAAATTTTGTTAACAAAAAATGTCACTATTCCATTTTTGGTTGAAAACTGATATTTTTAAGTTCAAAATTTCACATTTTTCGTTGAAAATTAAAGTATTCCAGTTAAATATTCATCATTTAAGTTGAAAATTAATTATTGTTCGTTTAAAATTCAACTATAACAGTTATTCATCATTTTAGTTGAAAATCCATCACTTTAGTTGAACAATAATTTTTTCGACTCAAAATTTAACTGTTTATTTTTTGGTTGAAAAATTATCATTTTTAGTTGAAAATTCGTTTCTTCTTTGCATAAATTAATCTTTTCGGTTGAAAATTTATCTTTTTGTTTGAAAATTCAACTATTCCAGTTAATAATTCATCATTCTGGTTGAAAATTCATCTTTTTGTTGAAAAATTATCTTTTTTTTGTTCAAAATTCAAGTATTTGGTTTAATTTTTTTTCTACTATTCTATTTTTGTTTGAAAATTGGTTTCAAAATTTCATGTAATTTTTTGAAAATTTATCTTTTTTGGTACTAATATTCTTGCTTTGAAACATCATTTTTTTTGTTTGTTAAAAATTCAACTAATTATTTTGACTAAAAGATCAATTATTTGGTTCAAAAATCATCTCTTTGGTTGTGAATTTGACTCTTTTGTTGAAAAATTCATTTTATTGTTTGTTTAAAATTAATATTTTTTACTGAAAATTCAGAATTTTCCATTTTTGTTTGAAAATTTGTTTGTTTTTTTGGTTGAAAATTAGTCTTCTTGGTTGAAAATTAATTTTTTTGGTTTTAAAATTCATCTTTTTGGTAAAAATTTTATCTTTTTTTGGTTGAAATATCAACTTTTGTACCTGTTTTGTTGAAAATTCTTTCTTTTTTTGTTTGTTAAATTTATCCATTTTAAATTGGTCTTTTTTTGGTAGAAAATTAACCTTTTTTTAAATTCATATTTCTGGGTTGAAAATTAAACTGTTTTACAGAAAATTCTTTTTGTTTTTGCTCAAAAGTTCGAGAACCTGGAAAAACTTTTTTTCTTATTTTTACTAAAAGATCAGCTATTTGGTTAAACATTAATTTTTTGTTTGGAAAAGTTATAATTTTATTTGAAAATTCATCTCTATGGAAAATTAATTTTTTTTTACTGAAAATTGCAGTGTACCATTTTTGGTTGAAAATTGATCTTTTTTATTTGAAAATTTAACCATTGGTTTGAAAATTGCATGTATTTTGTTGCAAAATCGTCTTTTTTGGTAGAAATCTTCTTGGTTGAAAATTCGTCGTTTTGGAATAAAAATTCATCTTGTACGGTAGAAAAAGCATATTTTTTGTTAAAAATTTAATTGAAATGTTGAAAATTGAACTATTTTGTTAAAAATGAATTTTGTTTTGGTCAGAAATTTAACTTTTTTGTTGAAAATTCATCTTTTTTGATAGATTTTGAATTGAAAATTCATCTTTGTAGGTTGAAAATTTAACTGTCTTCTAAAAATATAATTATTTGGTTGAAAATTCAACTCTTTTTGATTGAAATCTATACTTTTTATTTTGAAAATTCAACTATTTTGTTAAAAATTTGATTATTCTGTTGAAAATTTAGATCTTTTGTTAAAAGTTCAAGTCTTTTGTTGAAATTTTATCTATTTTATTAAAAAGTCATCAGCTTTGGTCGAAAATTCAACTGTTTTGTTGAAAATTCGTTCTTTTCGATTAAAAATTCATCTTTTATGGTATAAAAGTCATCTTTGTAGGTAGAAAACTCAATTATTTGGTTAAAAAATTCAGCTGTTTTGTAGAAAATTTAATTATTTTTTTGGAAATTCAACTATTTTGTTAGAAACTCATCTTTTTTTGTCGAAAATTCAACTGTCTTCTAAAAATTAATCTTTTTTGGTAAAAAATTCAACTTGTTTGTTGAAAATTCGTCATTTTGGAATGAAGATTCATCTTTAATGGTAGAAAAGGCATATTTTTTGTTGAAAATTTAATTAAATTGTTTGAAATTAAACTATTTTGTTAAAAATTAATCTTTTTTAATCGAAAATTCAACTTTTCGTTGAAAATTCGTCGTTTTGGAATAAAGATTGATCTTTTATGGTAGAAAAGGCATATTTTTGGTTAAAAATTTAATTAAAATGTTGAAAATTGAACTATTTTGTTAAAAATTAATTTTATTTTTTCAAAAATTCAACTGTTTTTTGTTGAACATTCGCCTATTTGGACAGAAAATACGTTCGTTTTGATTGAAAATTCATCTTTGTAAATTCAAAATTTAACTGTCTTCCAAAAATTCAATTATTTGGTTGAGAATTGAACTCTTTTTGGTTGAAGTTTATACTTTTTGGTTTGAAAATTCAACTATGTTGTTGGAAAATGATTTATTTTATTGAAAATTTAACTATTTTATTAAAAATTAATCTTTTTTGTTCAAAAATTCAACTTTTCTATTAAAATGCTAAAGATTGAACTATTTTCTTGAAAATTAATCTTTTTTATTCGGAAATTCAACTTTCTGTTGAAAATTCGTCGTTTTGGAATGAAGATTCATCGTTTGTGGTAGAAAAGGAATATTTTTCGTTAATAAAATAATTAAAATGTCGAAAATAAGAAAATTCAACTATTGGTTTCAAAATTCATGTATTTTGTTGAAAATTTGTCTTTTTTAGTAGAAAATTATTCTTTTTGGTTTTAAAATTCATCTATTTTGATATAAATAGCAACTATCACATTTTTTGTTGACAATTTACTTATTTTCTTGCAAATTAAACTATTTGGTTGAAAATTGAACTATTTTGATGAAAATTAGTTGTTTTTTTTCGTTCAATATAAATTTTTTAAATAGAGAATGTAATTTTTCTATTTTTTTATTTCAACTGTCTTCGAAAAAAATTCGTCTTTTTTTCTTGAAAATTTAACTATTTGATTGAAAATTCATCATTTTAGTTGAAAATTCATATCTTTGGTGGTAAATTTGACTATTTTGTTAAAAATTATTTTTTTTTCAGAATTAATTTTTTTGACTGAAAATTCAAAATTTTCCATCTTTGCTTGAAACTTGATATTGTTCAGTTGAAAATTCGTTTTTTTTGTTGGTAGAAAATTAATCTTCTTGGTTGAAAATTGATTCTTTTTGGTTTTAAAATTCATCTTTTTCGTAGAAAGTTCATCTTTTTTTTTTAAATATCAACTTTGATTGAGAATTTAATTATTTTGTTGTAAATTCAACTATTTGTAGAAAACTAAACTTTTTTATAATTCATATTCTTGGATTGATAATTCAACTGTTTCAAAGAAAATTCGCTTTTTTTTTTGCTTGCAAAATTAACTATTTGATTGAAAATGAAATTGTTTTCAATCGAAGATTAATATTTTTTATTAACAATTCAACTGTTTGGTCCTTTTGGATTAAAAATTCATCTGTTTTTGGTAGAAAAGGCATATTTTTCTTTTTTCTTATTTTTACTAAAAGATCAACTATTTCGTTAAACATTAATTTTTTGTTTGGAAACGTTATAATTTTATTTGAAAATTCATCTCTATGGAAAATTATTTTTTTTTACTGAAAATTTCAGTGTACCATTTTTGGTTGAAAATTGATCTTTTTTATTTGAAAATTCAACTATTGGTTTGAAAATTGCATGTATTTTGCTGCAAATACGTCTTTTTTTTGGAAGAAAATTAATCTTCTTGGTTGAAAACAACCTTTCGGATTGAAAATTCAACTGTCTTCTAAAAAAATTCGTCTTTTTGTTTTGAAAATTTAACTATTTGATTGAAAATGAAATTGTTTTCAATTGAAGATTAATCTTTTTTTATTAACAATTCGACTATTTGGTCCTTTTGGATTGAAAATTCAACTGTTTTGTTGAAAATTCGTCGTTTTGGAATGAAGATTCATCTTTCATGGTAGAAAAGACATATTTTTTCTTGAAAATTTAATGAAGTAGACATCCTGATTGCGCAAAACCTATATTTTCAGAATGAGCTGAAAGAATGGGAAGACAATGCAGCCGGTTGGGAGGAGGAAACCGTAGAAGAATTTGGAGATGCGGCCGAAGTTTTGAGAGAACAGAAAAGAAGGGAACGCGAACGACGTTTGTTCGAACAACAACAAAAAAGAATGGAACGAACTATAAGGCCCCAACCTCTTGGTGCTAAGATCACTTCTTGATCAAACATTCAAGAAGATTTTTGCAGCATCTGCAATGATTTACCAAACTTTGTTTCGTTGGAACAGAGATATAAGCATAAACGCAAAAAGAAAAACGGAATTCGTATGCAAACTTAAAGGGAATATGAAATAAAAAAGATGGTTAAAAAGTACTCGGGAAGAACCTTATTGAATAATTGAAAAGTGCAGCTGCACTTGTTCCTTAAAAGGATAAGACTGTGACGTAAACGCGTATACGA
The DNA here is from genome assembly GCA_932195095.1 of Andricus curvator. Lineage (NCBI taxonomy): Eukaryota > Metazoa > Arthropoda > Insecta > Hymenoptera > Cynipidae > Andricus > Andricus curvator. Next base: position 14,177 of record CAKNYM010048002.1, read on the forward strand.
TCACCATTTCCATATGTTACTGCATACAAAGTAAATTGTAAAAGTACTTTTAGATTTTTTATAAAAGTTCATCCTCGAGGGTAGACCAAATTTTCCGTTTTTTGGCATTTAATGTTATTCGAGTTAGATATTGTGGATCGCGAGGCGTTAAATGTTTATAAGAAAAGAAGGTACATTAATTGTATTTTATACAGGATGAAAATCGATTATATTAATCTTAGTGCGAATAGTCTTATCACCTTTTTCATTCAGAAAAACTCTCAGAAGTTTCTGAAACTCTCTTTTTCTCTTAGAAGAAATTGTATTGAAAATTAGGTGTTTTCAAGACAAAACTAGAAAATATCTGTTGAATATTGATCTTTACTTCTGCAAGATTTAAGATACTGAACGCAAATGTTTAAACTTGTTTTTGTTTTGTTGAAATTTGTCTAAATGTTTAGCTTAATATATCAAATTTAAATTTTATTCTAGTCTTTCCGTTTTATTCAAAAATGTTTAATATGTAATGGGTGTCTATATTGTGAATTACAAATATAAATTTCACTTTATTTAGTATTATCTGCACAGCTATTGACTTCGTGTTCTTTATTTTTACTATGTTGCTCTATGAGTGTTTTTACAATTTTTGCTTGGGATAAAAAAAATTATTTTGAAATATTGTATTTATAGTTACGGCATTTATTGTAAATGGAATACCAATGTAAATAATTAAAAAGTACTCCAATGATTATTATACTCTCATGACGTACGGCAAACCATTATTTATCCACAGCCTTTTAAACAATATATTTTTTATAAATCCTCGCTCCCTTGAATATTTGCAATTTTCTATGGAAAAGTAGAAAAATGTACAACCGTGATAAATTTTGAAAATCGAAGACAGAATTCTGTTGAAAAGTTATGCACGAGGACCCTGAATATACATGATTTATTTATAGCCCATTGATCCATTTTAATTAAAAAAATTCTTATGTTTCTTAAAATAAAAAAAAAAGAATTTCTTCAAAATACTTTATTGGTGGTAATGCTTATCGCACATGTTTTTATGTTGTAAATGAATGTTTTAAAATTATTTGTAACCAAAAAGAAAAGTCTTATATGAGTATATATGCGTTTCCTTAATGTTATGTCCCTAATTTTATTTCTTTAAACATTTACCTATTTTTGAACAGAAATAAGTCAAAAATTAAATCAATTTTAGCAGTTACTCTAACAAAACGTTTCTTAATATATGATTTTTCGTTTAGAGTTGATGCCAAGTTTACGTTCGCAGAGCGGGGAAGGCCCTTTTCTGAAGTACAGCCGGAGAAGCCTGTTACCTGAGTAACCTAATTATTATATTAAGTAAAATTTATGTTTTTCTGAGATATATGAATGATTTGAGAATAAAAAACAGTTTTTGTATAAAAAATAATTTTTTTAATGTGCTCTTCCCAAAATTTGTAACCTCAAAATTCACTAACTTGGCCCCTTTCAGTTTCCCAAAGAACGTCCCTGTTAAAAATCAATTTTTTTCTGAGATATATGAATGATTCCAGAATAAGAAACAGCTTTTGTATAAAAAATAACTTTTTTAATGTACTCTTCCCAAAATTTGTAACCTCAAAATTCACTAACTTGACCCCTTAAGGGGTCAAGTGCAGTCAATTAAGTAACTTAATTGTTATATTAAGTAAAATTTATTTTTTTTATGAGATATATGAATGATTCGAGAATAAAAAACAGCTCTTGTATAATAAATATTTTTTTAATGTACTCTTCCCAAAATTTGTAACCTCAATAATCACTAACTTGACCCCTTCATGCAATTTCCCAAAGAATTAACGTCCCTGTTACCTGAGTAACTTAATTATTATTATTTTACTATTCAATTTCTGGTTGACAATTTAGCTTTTTCAGTTGAAAATTCAAGTATTTGGTTAAATTTTTTTTTTTTTAGTTGAAAATTCAACTATTTCTTTCCAAATTCATGTATTTTATTGAAAATTCATATTTTTTGGTATAAAAGTAATCTTCTAATTTGAAAATTCTCCTTTTTGGTTTAAAAAAAAACACTTGGTTAAATGTTAACCATTTTTGTTAAAAATTCATCTTTTTGGTTTCAAATGAAGTTTCATCATTCTATTGGGAAATTCATCACATTGGTTCGAATTTTTTTTGTAGAGAAGTGATTTTTTAACGAAAAATGTAACTATTCCATTTTTGGTTGAAAACAGATATTTTTAAGTTCAAAATTTCACCTTTTTCGTTGAAAATTAAAGTGTTCCAGTTAAATATTCATCATTTCAGTTGAAAATCAATTTTCGTTTGTTGAAATATTAACCATTCCAGTTGTAAATTCATCATTTTAGTTGAAAATTCATCAGTTTATTTGAACAACAATGTTTTCAAGTAAAATTGTTTTTTTATGAGATATAGGAATGATTCGAGAATAAAAAACAGCTTTTGTATAATAAATATTTTTTTAATGTACTCTTCCCAAAATTTGTAACCTCAACATTCACTAACTTGACCCCTTGCAATTTCCCGAAGAACGTTCCTGTTACCTATAAGTAATTTAATTATTATATCAAGTAAAATAAATTTTTTTCTGAGATGTATGTATGATTCGAGGATAAAAAACAGCTTTTGTATAAAAAATCATTTTTAATGTACTTTTCCACAATCTTGTAACCTCAGAATTCACTATAACTTGACCCCTTGCAGTTTCCCAAAGAACGTCCCTGTTACCTAAGTAATTTAATCATTGTACTAAGCCAAATTTATGTTTTTGGGAGATATATGAATGATTCGAGAATAAAAGACAGCCTTTGTATAGAAAATAATTTTTTAATGCACTTTTTCAAAAACTTCAAAATTCATTAACTTGAGCCCTTGCAGTTTCCCAAAGAACGCCCCTCTTACCTGAGTAATTTAATTATTATATCAAGTAAAATTAATTTTTTCTGAGATATATGCATGATGCGGGAATAAAACACTGCTTTTGGATAAAAAATAACTTTTTTAATGTACTCTTCCCAAAATTTGTAACCTCAAAATTCACTAACTTGACCCCTTGCAGTTTCCCAAAGAACGTCCCTGTTACCTGAGTAACTTAATTATTGTATTAGATAAAATTTATGTTTTTCTGAGATATATGATTCGAGAACAAAACACAGCTTTTGTATAATAAATATTTTTTAATGTATTCTTCCCAAAATTTGTAACCTCAAAATTCACTAACATGACCCCTTGCAG